>CM044891.1:15617687-15735330 GCA_024500025.1 Syzygium aromaticum
AGCTTGTCGAGTGCCACTTCAAAGATAGCTTGCACACCCTCAGTTTCTGTGCTGCCCTTGAGAACTGCTTGAAGCCTCTGCGCGATGCCCATTTGCAGAATATCGCTGCACTTCATTGCTTCAAAGAAGAAGATGGGGAGGGGTGTTGCAGGTGCATGTATCTCACTTCTCGAGGAACTTCATTTCAAGCGCACGTATCTTAGTATATTGGTTCTTGCTAGCCACTATTTTCATTTATTGGCTAAGTCATTCAATCTCCCCTATTTTCTCTGTGCATTTGCATTCAACTTCATATCCTAACATGCCGATGCGATTGAGTTGATTTCTAGAATTTGATATCCTAACATTATAAGGTTAAGTTCGTGAGGAATATGCATGCTTTTTCTGTTTCACGAGAAACTGATGCAGAGACCTTGGATAAATTTAGTTACTCAAAGATCTTGAAGGAACTGACAACATTCAAGGAGACTGGAGACCCTTTCCCCAAGGAGTTCTTTGAGATCTTTCAGACAATTCACAAGCAACAGAAGTCCGTGCACGAGAAGTTGTGGATCAAGAAGAAAAATATTGAGAATAAGCTCAAGAGCATACAGCCGAAGAAGAAAATCTCAACCATGATACTGGTTGCAATTTTCACAGCCATTCTGATCTGGTCAGTCATGACTCCTGTGGTGGCTGCTATGCCACTCACTGCCGCCCTAGCGGCTGCAACCGCCATTCCCATGGATACCATTGGCAAGTGGATTGACTCTTTTGGAATATTTATGAAAATGAACTTGAGGGATGGGAGGAGGTGATCACCTCAATGCAAGTGAGTACTACAAACCCTTTTCCTCCCTTTCTGTAATTACAGTGACGATCCCCGTAATTTCTTCAAACCAAGTCAACATCCATAGTTTTCCCTAGAAGTCCTCACAATTAACATAAGGAACATCGTGAGGTTGGCTTGATTTGTATGTAGCTATAATGATGTGAACAATGTCTATGATTCCAAAATGCAAGAAACTCTGCAAGAGAAGTCCTCACGATTTACATTAATAATTTCTTACAACTAAAACCTCTACAGACCGGTACCTTTGTTGCTCTCAAGCTCCTTAACAAATCAGAAGCATGATTGACCCTTTGGAGGTACAGACCAAGAGGCTTTTGCAGAAAGCTGATTTACCGATTGAGGTGGGAGCAGAAGCAGTAAAGCTTGGAATAGCAGACATCAAGAAAAAGCTGAGAGATTTTATGGAGGCAGTTGAAGGACTGGGAAAACATGTCGACATGTGCAGCCGCAATATCCAGAAATCGAGGATAGATGTGCTTCAGAGGATTATAAAGCCCCCAACCAATTGCAACGGTGCCCCTATATTGCTATAGAGAATTGTTGCTTAGTGTTTGTGTTCCTATGAGGGATGTGCAGTGGACCTCCATTTGCATTGCCTTCTCTCATCAATAAAGCGGAAGACATCAACATTTGGCATTCGATTTGTTGAATAATCATAATTAAATGCAGCTTTTCGACATAAAGGCCTTATCAGGTTTGGACAGAACTCTTCAATCCCTAATTGAATAAGCCCTTGTTTTAGTTGCTCTTATGTACAGTTCCATATGGTGATTAAACAAGTTCAGACGAGTGACACAAAACTGACCTGTAATATGGACATAGTAAGGTTCCGGTTCTTCCCAAAAGCAGAAGTTAGTAGCTAGGACAGAAGAGTTAAATTTTCGCTGAATTGTGTTTAGAGATCATTATGCTCGTGAGAAATGTCTGTCCCAGTCTGGCAAAAGTTGAAACCTGCAAATGAAAGACCAGACAGCAGTAGCTCAGCAAAACAAGAATTTCTATAAGAAGAAAACGTATCCTGCCAATGTTCCTCATTCGTTAAAGATTTCTCCTCAATAAAACTATTTCGTAAATCCAGACATCTAAGGACAAATTTCATGTTGACAAGAATTAATGGAGGAAGAAATTGCAGATGCTGAATTATTCCTGACCAATGCTTGGCAAAATAAACAGAGCGATTGCCCCTAATGCAAATTTATTGTGGTGAGACTACGTTCCAAGTTGCTTTCCAAGCAACAAAAAATAAACACATAAATAGTCGGTGCTTTCACAGTCCAATTCTCCAAGGAAACACCTCTTTGGCTTCATCGACTTTCTATACTAATAAACCGCAGTGAAATTTTACAGAAGAAGTTCCATGTTCACAACTATTCCAACGCCAAGAATCAGCAGAATTGAGAGAAATCTTTGAATCATACAGCAAATCAGAAATAACTAGCAAAAGTTTTGAGTTCCAGGTCATGGGCCTCCTTTTTCCCAGGAACAGTACAAGGTCCAGGAAACGATCTCTGAGAGGTGTATACCTACACCAAGTGTCAAACCGAAAGCATGTCCATTTTCCCCTTCCCACTTTTGGAGATGTTTGAAGAAGAAACTCACTTCAGTTGTCTCTAATCCACCTCGAGACACTGATACCGCGAGTTGCTCTTCTATTTCTAGAAATTCAACCAATTTCTCCAAAGGAACCTGTTATTTGTCGCAAATACAGATGTCTTCTTCCGTGGGAACTTCTTGAATTCTATCCCCAACTAATGGAATTTCTGGGGATAAGACCAATGTAGTCTTGTTTAATTTTTTACTTGCTTATAGATTCGAACTAATTTTAATAGAGAATATGGATATGAATTTCAAAGATGAGGATATGTACTCATAAAAACAGGACATTTGTTAGGTAACCATGCGGAGAATTTGAAATTTAGTCATTAATATAATGTAATGTTTTTCTTATTCTATATTGAAATGAGATAATGTTGTTTTACTTATTCTAAAAAAACAGGGTAATAAAGGAAAAAAATCCATATAACCATCAAAAATCTGTCACGCCCCGAACCCCGACGGGCTTGCAACACGCCTTCAATGGCCGTATTGAACGCAATGCCCCAGGATGCATCGCCGACCCAAAACTCAAAACAGAGAGCAATGCACATGTGAAAGCAATATCACACTCGTACGTTATAAAACATGACCACAGATAGCAACGAACACCAAGAATATAAACTTATATTAATCAAACGATTTACAACATCCAATACAAAGATATTCACGAACGAAAACGGGTCAGCAGCTACTAACATCAAAAAGAGGTATGTGACTCGGGTGGTCAGGTACTAGATCTAATAATGGCTCCTATCAAAAGTTGTCGGCCCTACCTAACTGTGTTCAAGAGTAAACTCTAGGGTAACTAGTCCGGGTCGGATCCCGAGGACTCAGACGAATCATCAGATGACTCGGACTCGGAATCCATAGAATCCGGCTCAGACTCGGCCTCCACTGGCTCCTCCTCAAAATCATCATCTGGCTCAAGCTCCAACTCCATCAACTTGGGATCGGACTCCCACTCTATCGGCTTCTCCTCCCCATGGTTGGAATCTATCTCGAAGATGACGGGTCGGGGATTAGAATCCTCCTTGGACACGGCTTCGGGGCTGGCCACCTCCCTATCTGTTGTTTGCAGATCCCAGTGACCTAATTCATCTATCGAGACATCAAAAGTCCTAAGGGGTCCATAAATGCCAAACTGATCCCGAAAACACCAACCAAGATACTGATGAGCCTGAAACTGTGGCTTGCCCACGTCGACCCAAACGGTGGTAAAATGCCTAACATAAGTCCCCCCGTTCCCAACTGGGTACTCCATCACCGAACGCTCTATGCAGTACGGGATTCCAAAACGTATTGGTACTCCCGCCATCTTCAAGATCGGGGGTCTAAAATAGTTATATAATAACCGCGAGAACGAGTCTCAATAAACAACACCCTAAACCACACGTAGGCCAATGCGTACCCAAATAAGTCTAATATGCGATAAACCAATAACGTTTAAAAATTCACATACATGCACTTACCCTATCTCGGTCCATACGCTCACTCTGCATATTAATTAATTTCCATAATACAATAATAACCAGAAACATACACCACTACTCAATTGCCATAAACACGCATATTCAATCAATTCAATCACACTCAATTCGCATGCGTGGCCGAACAACTTTCCACGATCTCCCAAGTTCTTTCACACTACCTACGTCAACACGCCTCAAGCCAACCCTCAAATCAAGCCAAGCTCCATCCCTCACTAGACAATTCACACATTCACACGACTCGTGTCAACATGCCTCAGTTTAACCCTCAGATCAAGCCAGGCTCAGTCCTGCGTAACCACGCCTCAGGATATTTTTCTCCTTCTAATGACCTGCGTAACCACGCCTCAGATCTGGTCATGCCTTTCTCGCCAGACCCACGTAACCATACTTCAGGTTGATAGCCCTCCGATCGATTCGGGCTTTTTTCATGCACATGCACCACAACACAATTCGTCATTCTCACAAATCATACCATTCAAACTCAAGGCATGCTCATCACATCAAAATTCGCCATTCAATACGTCGTACGAATCCAATTCACACCACAAGCCATCACACTGGCCTACAAATCCGGCACCGAAGTCGGCCCAATCAAACATCAATTTCACCCACACACGCCACGGCAATCTATCTCAATCAGCCACTCAATATATATCACAATATAATCCACTACGAACCACGTCCAACTAGCAATTCTATCCCAAACTCAACCCTTAAACCCGTATTAATTAATCCCTAAACAAGTCTAATAATACCCAATGTACAAGGTAAGATTTAGGGAGCCACTTACTAGGTTTTGACCCGGGAAAAATCCACATGGGCTCAAAATGGCCACGGTAAACAGTGATGACTCGACGCGGGCGAGTGCGCAATAGGCAAAATGGCCGGCAAGGTGCTCGGCCAAGGCCGGGGCGCTTGGCCACGGGAAGGGGCAGTCCGACCACGGCCTGGGCACACGGCTGGGCAGCGATCGGGACGTGCAGTATGACATTCCGAAATTCTATCAATTGGAATTTATTAAATAACTAAGTTTTATGAAATGTGCTTGTTGTAGACTCTCGCCCGGAACTGATCATTCCTGGGATGCTAACTATTAAGGAAGGCTAATATGAGAATTAAACTCGCACGACTAAAGAAAAAACGATCGTGAGTTGATTTTCGATGATTAAATCGATAAAGTGATATTTTGAGCCACTGTTGGCCGATCCAAGGAAAGTTAGGGGTCAGTTCGCCATTGTCACAGCAGTGGATCGCGGGTAATTCTGCTGGACCACGAAATGACTTGATGATTGATCCTAAACCTATACCAAACAATCGTACCCCTCAGATCAAGTGAATGATCTTTGCGATTTTAATGACAATCGAGGTCGTCACAAACCGAACGGACTTGCACGTGACTCGATTCAGTATCAGTCATGAGTCGACTCCGCGAAATTTCCCAGTAAGCCGCCGGTTAGCTTGAGAAACGCTCAAGTTACGTTTAATAAAATTTAATTATTGAATTTAGCCCAATTTGGACACCAAAAAATTAGGAAATCGCGGCGGAATGTTAGGACGACATTGCAGGGGACACGTGCGAATTTTTGGTGCGTTCAAATGCTTCGGAAAAATTCGAATTGGGCAAGAAATGGAAAAAGTGACCAAAATACCCCTAGGATTTATTAAAGGGTATATTTTAAGGGTAAAGGGCATTTTGGTAATTTTACCCTAAAATTTTGATTGGACAAATTTACCCTTGGATTTTTGGAAAAATTACAATATTACCCTTGGATATTTTTGGGTGAGATTCGATCTCAGCCGTTGGTTTCAAGATAAGATCGAATCTGGACCATTGATTTTATTTGAGTGTGAAGGGCAAGATGGTAATTAGCCATTTGGGTCAAAAGGGACACTATTTAGTCAAGACTTATCCACTCTCTCTCCTCACTCTCTCTCTATCTCACGGCCATTTCCTCCCCCCCTCTCTCCCAATTGTTCCTCCACCGTGAAGCTGTCGGCGCCGCCGCTCGCCACCACCGCCCGGACCGCCACCAAGCCCCCGTCCACGCCGCCGTACGCCACCACCACCAGCCTCAAACCTCATCGCCTCTCTCTCTTTCCCTCTCTCTTACCAAGTGGCCGTGAGCCACAATCAAGGAGCCGGACCGCCGCCGCAAGCCAATCGCTGTCACTGAGCTTCGCCACCGTCCTCGCCGTGTCCGTTTAAGTGCCGCCGCTTTCTATTCTAACCGATTCAGTCTAGAACTTAATAAGTCGCGCTCTAAACCCGATTTAGGACTTCGGGTATCGAAGGATGATTTATTTTTGGGGAAAATCGGTTTTGTGCGGGTGTGAAATTGTGTGAAATGTGATGGGATTATTGTGGTGGGCCT
Organism: Syzygium aromaticum; assembly: GCA_024500025.1. NCBI lineage: Eukaryota > Viridiplantae > Streptophyta > Magnoliopsida > Myrtales > Myrtaceae > Syzygium > Syzygium aromaticum. The sequence continues at coordinate 15,623,978 of CM044891.1, forward strand.
TAGGAGTTAATTTTGGAAATTTTGGTGGAGATTTAGAGTGTGATAATGGGATATGATAGATTGTTCATAGGGCTGTGTCGAGTTGTTCGGGACTCAAGTTGGACTTTTAGAACCGCTATTTAATGGTGAGAAAATGTCGTGAAGAGCCGGAAGTATAATTTTGTGTTTTGAGGTGCGGAATTTACTGTTCACTGGCTGTGATGAGTTGTTTGGTGTGCTGTGATTGGTTGTTTGGCGTGTGAATGGTACCATTAGATCCATCTCTGAATTTTATGAAAGTCTTGTAAAGGGCAGAAATTGATTTGACAGTATTTGAGTGCGGAAAAATGCGAAATTGTGCGTGAATGCGCGTGTGAGGTGTGAATGCGTGATTGTGGGTGCAAACATGTGCACGAAAATCCATGAGAAGGTGTGAAAGTGTGAGAAAGGGATTGGGCCGCGTATCATAAACTCGGACAGCGATCAAATAGGTCTGTTGCATTTGGCACAGGCTGAGGCTTGAAAAAGCAAGAATGAGAATCGGTCTGAGGTATGATTAGCTCGGGTGAGACCGAGATTGGACTAAGGCATTATAAGCTCGAGTTCCCATCATGTAGGCCTTGCGCATTCGGTACGGGCAAAGTTTGGGATAGAGCCTAGGGTGCGTGATGCTCAGGTTGCAATCAGGGCCTAAGGCGTGAACGAGTACGGGGGCCGGAAGTGTGGTGATGAATGGTCGCAGTGTGCCTGAGGCGTGTACGTAACGCGAGCCACTAGCGAGGATCAAGAAAGAGGAGATGAGAACGGAAGGAGTACGTGGGATGAGAACTGTACATGCATGTGTTGCATATGATGTGTTTATGATTATGTGTGGAATGCTTGCTATGTGGTGATTTGGCACATGTGTGATTGTTTTGTGTGTTTGTCTGGAGGTACATGATAGCCTAGGTTGAGTTTAGGGGTGTGCATCTCACGGTTGTAGAAACCAATAATTTTCAGAAACCCGACCTGAGACATGAACCCTCCACCGCCACCACTACCAGTACATTTTGGAGTACCAGTGCACACGGAGTACGAAGTAGCAGAGTTTCCAATGGGTGATGGGATGACATGGATTAGACACACGACGACCATATATGTAGAGACAGGATTATCGTTGTGGGAGACCAACGTATATACGACTTGGTACTTTAAGGACGCTAACGGGGATGAATTTGGTCCCGTCCGAGATTTCGACGTCCCATGAGATCTAGTTGGAGATCGGGATCCGGCCACCATGCCCTCGATTGATGGAGAATTGACCAGTACAGAGGTTAGTTTGGCTCAATTTGGTCTGCACCCAGCCACCACAGGCTAGGGATCTTCCGGAGCCAAACACGAACTCGAACTCGAGGCGTCGCAAACCGAAGTTGAGTCAATGGATATAGATTTAGATCCTATTCCTGAAGAGAACCAGATCAGGACGTACGACACGAGGCAGAACCCGAGGTTGAGCCTGAGAACAACCCTGTAGAATCTGAAGAGCTGGAAGGAGAACCGAAGTACATACTTCCGTTTGAGTAGTACATGGATCCCAACTTTGAGCCTGAGTTCTATTTTTGGGATATATTAGCTAAGAATGGTCAGGAGGAGGTTCCAGCAGAATCGGGCGATATCAACCACCCAATTGTCATCGAGGCGGAGTCGGAGTCCTTGGAGGATCAATCGGAAAGAGAAAGCTCAAAATCGGAAAACGAGGAGTCGGATTCAGAATGAATGCCAAGTAAGGGGCGTAGAGGTTAGGGCGTCGGTCGGATAGCCAAGCTATTGTTGAGAACCATTTTTGAGGACGAATGTTAAGTCATCAACCCCGTTTGATTTTGTCGGTTTTAGGAAAGGTGTGCACTCGTTATAAAGTTTGTAAAAATGTGAATATTGTGGTGGTACAGGTTAATGAGAATGAAAGTGTATATTCTCCCTAATCTCCCCAGTTATATTTGTCAGGGTTGGTTTCCGTTGCAATATTAAATCTCTAATGCTTGATTGAAGTCGGCGATACCCTGGGATATCACACTCTTCGACCAAAGGCGGGATGACACGAGCTCGATGGGGGTTCAGGGCGTGACACGCGGGCAATGGCTCGGCCACAGCTAGGCGAGTGGCTGGGCCACGGACGGTGGCTGGGCAAGGCTTGGCTAGCTGGCCGGCAGGCCGGTGAGCTAGATTGGTCGGCTGGCTGGGCGGCAGGGTAGCGGCGACGACGAGCTCGGCGACGGCGACAACGCGGAAGGGAGAGGGAAGTCAGCCGGGGTGGTGGTAGTGAGAGAGAGAGAGAGAGAGAGAGAGAGAGAGATAGAGCTGGGGGCGGCGGGGCTCGGCCGGAGCAGGGACAATTGCATCTTCGCTAGAGTAGTAGAGCGACGCCGACGACACGAGCAGCTGCTGGCGAGACCCGTAGTGGCGATCTGCTAGTCGAGCTGGTGAATGGCCAGGGCAACACGGTGACGGCGGGTTGGCTAGTTGGCAAGCTGATAGCAACTGGCCTAGTCAAGGCAGCGGCAACATCAGCGGAGATGAGCTCCTGGCGGCCTGGCGGGCTGAGCTCACGGCAATGACGAGCTAGCACCTGGTGGCGAGCTGCTACCTGCGCGCGGAAAAGAGGGAGAGCGGCTGGCGGTCGGGGCAGCATAGCGGTCGAGCTGGCTAGCTGGCCGGTAGGCTGGCCAGCAACGGTCGAGCGCGACAAGTGGCCGGCTAAGGATGAGCTCGGGCGATCGAGGAGCAAGCCAGAAGCGGAACTAGTCGGGGGGGAGAACGAAGAAGGAAGGAAGGAGAGGAAGAAGAGAAAAAGGAGGAGAGAGAGAGAGAGAGAGCAAGGGTTGGTGGGGGAGGGGACGTCTGCATAGGGGGCGTGCGCATGGGGAGAGAGAGAGAGAGAGAGAGGGCAGGCAAGCAGGGGTGTGAGTGGCAGGTGGGGCACGCAAAGGAGAGAGAGAGAGAGAGAGAGAGAGAGAGAGAGAGAGAGTCAAACGAACTTGAGTGCAATCTGATAGTCACGATTCAAATCTGAAACGATCTAATGGTCCACGACAGTTCTAATTAATAATTAGGAAAAATGGCCAAAAGAAATCAAATAAAACACACTACGAGGAAGGTCTACTATTCCAAATCTGCACCCGGTCAAAATTTCACTTTTCTACTACTCCTGGCAATATCGACATTGGCCACGATAATATCGACACCGTCTAATTAAATTCGTCCTAGAACTCCGTGAAATTCAACACCAAAGTTTGAGCTTTAAATAACGGCCAAATTCGATCGAGTGCAATTCTAGCGAAATCTCAATTTTAAAAATAATAACCGAGAGTGATCAATTCCCGAGCGAGATCTTACTATAAGTACACTAACGAATTACATGTTTTATAAATCCAAAAAATGGGTCGAAATTCAGAATGTCACAGCTCTTTTCCCCTTATAAAAATTTCATCATCGAAATTTATAATCCATCCCAGTTACTCAAACAAATGGGAATACTGGTGTCGCATCAACTCCTCGTTTTCCCATGTGGCACCTTTGATTCCATGATGCTCCCAGATTACCTTGAATATTGGGATTGTTTTGTTCCGCAACACTCGTTTCATTCTGTCATCAATCCTAACCGGCCTTTCTACGTACGACACTCTATCATCCACTTCTATTTCTTCACAATTTAGTACGTGGATCGGATCCGGTTCATATTTCCTTAGCATAGACACATGGAATACGTTGTGAACTTTGGATAAATTTGACAGTAGTGCGAGACAGTAGGCCAAAGTACCAATCCTCTCTAAGACCTCGAATGGACCCACGTACCTCAGGCTCAACTTTCCTTTTTTGCCAAACCGTGATAATCCTCTCATCGATAACACTTTGAGGAAAACGTGATCCCCTACTTGAAATTCCAAGGGCCTACATCTCCGGTCTGCATAATTCTTTTGGCGACTTTGAGCGGTCTTCAGTCTATCCCCAATCACCTTGACGATCTCAACCGACTGTTGCACTAACTCTAGACCCGTGATATTCCTCTCACCAACTTTATTCCAACACACTGGTGTTCTACAAACTCTGCCATACAATGCTTCAAACGGTGCCATTTTGATACTCTGCTGATAGCTATTGTTATAGGCAAACTCAACCAAATGTAATTGTTCCTCCCAGCTACCTTTAAAGTCTAATACACATGCCCGTAGCATATCTTCCAAAGTCTGAATTGTCCTTTCAGACTGGCCATCCGTTTAGGAGTGATAGGCTGTGCTAAATTGTAATTTCGTCCCTAATGCCGTATGAAGATTTTTCTAAAAAGCGGCAGTGAATTTAGGATCACGGTATGAGGTAATCGTGACTGGCACTTTGTGCAGACGGACTATTTGTCGCATGTAAATCTCGGCATACCTTTCCAAGGTGAAGTCCTTTCGCACTGGCAGAAAATGTGCTGACTTCATTATTTGGTCGACTACCACCCAAATCGGATCATAACCCATCTGACTTCTTGGTAATTCCATTACAAAATCCATTGTGATGTGTTCCCACTTCAACTCAGGGATTTCCAATAGCTGTAACATTCCACTCGGCTTGTAATGTTGTCCCTTCACTTGCTAACATGTTAAACACTTGGCCATGTGTTTGGCTTCATCCACTTTTATGCCATTCCACCAATAATGTTGTCACAAGTTCTAATACATTTTTGTACTACCCGGGTGAATATTATAATTACCACAGTGTGTTTCAAATAAAATCTCATTCTTCAATTTCGCATCATCGGGCGCATATAGCCGTCCGCAAAACTTCAAAATCCCATCCTCAGATACCTGAAAATCTAATTTCCTTTTTGTGATATCCATACCCAAGATCTTCTGAATTTCCGGATCCGTCGATTGTAAGGCCTTAATCTTAGTCTAGATCTCTAGTTCAATTTTCAATACTGCAAGCAGATTTGAGACCTGACTCACTTTGAACTTAAATTCCGAATTCCGAACTCTCTCCAACAAATTCCATTCCTTGACCATCATATGCACGATGCCCGATTTCCGGCTCAGAGCATCCGCTACTTTGTTAGCTTTTCCGGGATGATACATAATATCGCAGTGGTAGTCCTTAAGGAGCTCTATCCAATGGTATTGTCTCATGTTTAATTCCTTTTGGGAGAATAAATACCTTAAACTTTGATGGTCCGTATAAATCTAAAATTTCTCTCCACATAGGTAATATCTCCAAATCTTAAGAGCAAAGATAATTGCGGCCAATTCCAAGTCGTGCGTCGGGTAATTTTGCTCATGCTGTCTCAATTGTCGTGATGCGTGTGCCACCACTTTTCCGTGCTGCAATAGCACGCACCCCAGTCCTCTCAGTGACGCATCACTGTAGATTTCATATCCCCCGGGACCTGACGGTATTGTCAATACTGGTGCGGTCGTCAACCTCTGTTTTAATTCTTGGAAGCTCCTTTCGCACTCATCCGTCCATTCAAACCTCGTTTCTTTTTTTAGTAACCGCGTCAATGGCGCTGCTAATGCCGAAAATCTTTCCATGAAGTGTTTGTAATAACCTGCTAGACCTAAGAAGCTCCGAACCTCGGTTACTATTGTCGGTCTTGGCCAATTTGTGACGGCTTTAATCTTGGCTGGGTCCACTGCAATTCCTTCTCCGGATATCACATATCCTAAGAATGCCACTCGATGGAACTAGAATTCGCATTTGCTGAACTTAACATAGAGCACATATTCCCTTAGGGTTCGTAAGACTTTTTCCAAGTGTAACTCGTGCTTAATGGAACTCTTTGAATATACTAGGATATCGTCTATGAACACGATTACGAACTGAACCAGAAATTCCTTGAATACTCTATTCATCAAATCCATAAAAGCTGCAGGGGCATTAGTCAATCCGAACGGCATTACCGTAAACTTATAGTGCCCATATCTTGTCCTAAATGTCGTTTTTAGTATATCCTCCTTCTTAATCCTCAATTGATGGTACCCCGTCCTCAGGTCGATCTTTGAAAATATTGATGCTCATTGCAACTGATCAAACAGATCATCTATCCTTGGTAGTGGGTATTTATTCCTAATGGTCACTTGATTTAACTGTCTGTAATCTAGCACAACCTCAAAGATCTATCTTTCTTTCTCACAAACAACATTGGTACTCCCCATGGAGACGCACTTAGGCGGATAAAGCCTTTATCTAGCAACTCTTGCATTTTGATCTTCAATTCCTTTAATTCAGACAATGACATCCTATAGGATGCTTTTGAGATCGGTTTTGTTCCTGGGGCCAACTCAATCACGAACTTTACTTCTCTATCAAATGGCAATCCCGACAATTCCAGAGGAAAGATATCGGGGAAATTGCGCACTATAGCTATATCTTCTAGCCTCGGCTCTCCAGTCGTCAAATCAACTACAGTCGCCAGAAATCCTTGGCACCTTTCATTTGACAACTTCGTCACCTCAAGTGATGAAATCCAGGGGATTGAGGTTCCTCTTCAGTTTTCCACAAATTCGAATCTAGGGTGTCCAATCGGATTAAATTGGATCACCTTACTACTGCAGTCCATAACAGCTCTCTATTTGACTAACCAATCCATCCTAATAATCACATCAAAGTCATGTATGGTTAAAACCGCCAAATCTATCCTTTCTTCTCTATCGCAAATCACTATCTTACAATCAGGGCATCCAAACGCAATCAGTATTTTATCATTCAATGATGTAGTCACACACAACATAACTTCAAGCGGCTTTGGCTCAATCCCAGATAATTTAACAAACTATTCAGATATAAACGAATGTGACGCTCCCTGGTCAAATAAGGCATATGCAGTATGATCACAGAGAGAAACCGTACCTATGACCATGCTAAGCGCATCCTTAGCTTCCCTCCTTACCATTGCATACACCCGTCCTTGGGCCGGCGGCCTAGTTTGATTGACCGGCTGGGTAGCTCCAATTTGATTTCCATTTCGAGGCGACAGTGGCAGTAGTGTAGGCGACTTGGCCTGCTTGTTGTTAAGATAGTCTCTCATCTGATGGCCCCTTCCACCACACGTAAAACATACTCCGCCCCTATTCGGGCAATGTCCATTCTTATGTCTTCCTCCACATAGCCTACATAGGGCGATCTGATAACGGTTTGGCTTTCCGATATTCCTTCAAATTGAAAGGACAAAACGATTATTTCCCGCCATAGGTCTTTTCCCAAGTTGACGGTTGTCCCTAACCGAGGCTTATTGCGATCCAAAAGCGACTGCCCGATCCGTTTGATCTCACTCAATTGCCTAAACCCATTCATAAATCTCATTATAGCCCCTTAAGTTTAACAAGATCATCTGACTGCGAAGGTCTGGCTTCAGCCCATCCTAGAACCTCCTAGCTTTGTCCACTGGGTTCTCCACCATTCTGGGGGCAAATTTGGACAGCCTTGCAAACTTTGCCTCATACTGATCCACAGATCTCTAGCCCTGGCGAAGTCTCATGAATTCAGCCAATTTCTGCTCTCGGGCGCTTTCCGAGAAGTACCTGCCATTGAAGGTTTCGGTAAAAACAGTCCAATTCAGGGTAGTACCAGCAGGGAACACTTGACCTCTGGTGGCTCTCCACCAATCACTTGCAATTTCCTGAAGCTGGTAGACACTTTCTCTTCTTCAGTGCGTCCAACACTTCAAAAGCTTTCTCTAGCTCTTCCATCCATCTTGGTGCAGCCTCAGAATCATCTCTCCCATTAAACTTCGAGGGCTTCAACCTTAGAAACTGTTCAACTAACTTGGACATGGGTCTGATCACATTTACTCGAACTGGACCAGGGTTTCCACCAGTCACATTATTTCCCCGATCTCCATTATTCCCAACAATCTTGCTAGCAGCTGCAACGGTAACAGTAGCACTATTTTCCCCTATCTGTCTACCCGTTAATATTCGCGCTTCCTCTAGTGCCCTCCAGAATTCATCCACCTTGGGATCCCCTATAATTTTAGCTAGCGGGACTACACGATCTCGACCTTGACCTTGACCTTTACCTCGACCTCTACCTCGACCTTGGCCACTCATCTTACCAATTCTCACAAATGCTCACCTGCTAGATTCCACGCAGGAATTAAAAACCTAGATCAACTATACCAGTCTAAAGCCCTAGGCAGTTAATCACAATAATAATTCACTAAGCAGGAAGCCATTCACATGCAGCAATCAATCTCCACCAACATAATTCGTGCACTTACCTCAGGTCTTGACGTACCTGCACTTCACATATTACTGCATAACATCACTCAGCAATCACAATCAAGCAGTCTGAGGTAAGCATGGCACACGAGTCTCCCTAACTAATTATCCCAAGGTCATTGCTCCTTATCACTCCAAGTTTCGACCAACTTGGATCGAGCTGACCTTGCTCTGATACCAAATCAACCGGTGGTATTACGCCCCGAACCTCGACGGGCTCGCGACACCCCTTCGATAGTCGTATTAAACGCAATGCTTCAAGATGCGTCGCCGACCCAAAACCCAAAATAGAGAGTAATGCACATGCGGAAGCAATATCACACTCATACATAATAAAACATGACCATGGATAGCAACGAACACCAAGAATACAAACTTATATTAATCAAACGATTTACAACAACCAATACAAAGATATTCACGAACCAAAACGGGTCAGCAACCATTAACATCAAAAAGGAGTATGTGGCTCGAGCGGTCAGGGACTAGATCTAATAAGGGTTCCTATCAAAAGGTGTCGGCCCTACCTAACTGTGGTCAAGAGTAAACTCTAGGGTAACCAGTCCGGATCGAATCCCGAGGACTCGGACGAATCGTTAGATGACTCGGACTCGAAATCCATAGAATCCGGCTTGGACTCAGCCTCCACTGGCTCCTCCTCGAAATCGTCCTCTGGCTCAAGTTCCAGCTCCATCAACTCGAGATCGGACTCCCACTCTATCGGCTCCTCCTTCCCACGGTCGGAATCCATCTCGAAGATGATGGGTCAGGGGTCAGAATCCTCCTCGGACACAGCTTCGGGGCTGGCCACCTCCCTATCTATTATCTAGGGATCCCAATGACCTAATCCATCTATCGGGACATCAAAAGTCCTAAGGAGTCTATAAATGCCAAGCTGATCCAGAAAACACCAACCAAGATACTGATGAGCTTGGAACTGTGGCTCGCCCACATCAACCCAAATGGTGGTAAAATGCCTAACATAAGTCCCCCCATTCCCAACGAGGTACTCGATCACCAAACGCTTTATGCAGTATAGGATCCCAAAACGTATACTTCTGCCATCCTTAAGGTTAGGGGTCTGAAATGGTTATATAATAACCGTGAGAACGAGTCTCAATAAACAACACCATAAACCACTCGTAGGCCAATACGTACCCAGACAAGTCTAACATGCAACAAAACCAATAACGTATAAAAATTCACATACACGCACTTACTCCATCTCAGTCCATACGCCCACTTTGCATATTAATTAATTTCCATAATACAATAATAACCAGAAACATACACCACTACTCAATTGCCATAACCACACATATTCAATCAATTCAATCACACTCAATTCGCATGCGTGGCCGAACAACTTTCCACGACCAGGTCCTTCCACACTGCCCGCGTCAACATGCCTTAAGCCAACCCTCAGATTAAGCCAGGCTCCGTCCCTCACTGGACAATTTACACATTCACACGATCTGCGTCAACACACCTCAAGTCAGTCCTTAGGTCAAGCCGGGCTCAGTCCAGCGTAACCACGCCTCAAGACATTTTTCCCCTTCCAATGACCCGCGTAACCACGCCTCAGGTTTGATCATGCCTTTCTCGCTAGACCCGCATAACTATGGCTTAGGTTGGCAGCCTTCCAATCGATCCGGGCTTTTCTCATGCATATGCACCATAACACAATTCACCATTCTCACAAGTCGCACCATTCAAACTCAAGGCATGCTCACCACATCACAATTTGCCATTCAACACGTCAGACGAATCCAATTCACAGCACAAGCCATCACACTGGCCCACAAATCCAGCACCCAAGTCGGCTCAATCAAACATCAATTTTACCCACACATGCCACAGCAATCCATCTCAATTAGCCACTTGATATATATCACAATATAATCCATCACGAGCCACGTCCAACTAGTAATTCTATCCCAAACTCAACCCCTAAGCCTATTCTAATTAACCCCTAGACATGTCTAATAATATCCAATGTACTATATAGGATTTAGGGAGTCACTTACTAGGTTTTGGCCCGGGAAAAATCCACATGGGCTTAAATTGGCCCGGGTGAACAGTGATGACTCGATGCGGGCAAGGGTGCGACGAGCAAAATGGCCGACAAGGTGCTTGACCACGGCCGAGGTGCTTGGCCCTAGCAGGGCACACGGCCCGGCGCTCGGCCACGGGCAAGGGCAGTCTGGCCACGGCTCGGGCACACGGCTGGGCAACGATCGGGACGCGCGGGCAATGGCTTGGCCACGGCCAGGCGAGTGGCTAGGCCACAGGCGGTGGCTAGGCAAGCAACTGGGTAAGGCCTGGTTGGCCGGCGGGCTGGCTAGCCAGCTAGCTGGCCGGCGAGCTAGACTAGCCGGCTGGCTAGGCGGCAGGGCAGCGGCGACGATGAGCTTAGCGATGGCAACGGCGTGGAGGGGAGAGGGAAGTCAACCGGGGTGGTGGTGGCGAGTGAGAGAGAGAGAGAGAGAGAGAGAGAGAGAAAGAGCTAGGGGCGGCGGGGCTTGGCTAGAGCAGGGGTAGCTACGTTGTCGCCGGAGTAGCAGAGCGACGGTGATGAGACGAGAGGTTGTTGGCGAGACCCGTGGCGGCGAGCTGTTGGGCGAGCTAGTGAGCGGCCGGGGCAGCATGGCGACAGCAGGTTGGCAAGTTGGCGAGTTGACGGCGACTAGCGCAGCCAAGGCAGAGGCAATGTCGGCGGGGACAAGCTCCTAGCGAGTTGAGCTCACGGCGGCGACAAGCTGGCACGCGGTGGCGAGCTGCTGCCCGTGAGCGAAGAAGAGGAGAGAGGGAGGAAAGGGTGGTCGAGCTTGGGGCGAGCAGCTAGCAGATGGGGCGGCACAGCGGTCGAGCTGGTTGGCTTGCCGGTGGGCTGGCCAGCGGTGGTCAAGCACGACAAGCGGCCGGCTGGGGACAAGCTCGGGCGATCGAGCAGCAAGCAAGAAGCGAAACTAGTCGAGGGGGAGAAGGAAGAAGGAAGGAAGGAGAGGAAGAAGAGAAAAAGGAGGAGAGAGAGAGAGAGAGAGAGCAGGGGGGTTGGTAGGGGAGGGAATGTCTGCATGGGGGGGCATACGTATGGGGAGAGAGAGAGAGAGAGAGAGAGAGAGAGAGAGAGTCAAACATTGCACTTGAGTGCGATCCGATGGTCACGATTCAAATCCAAAATGATCTAACGGTCCACGACAGTCCCAATTAATAATTAAGAAAAATGGCCAAAAGAAATCAAATAAAACACACTACGGGGAGGTCCACTAGTCCAAATCCGCACCCGGTCAAAATTTCACTTTTCCATTATTCTTGGCAATGTCGACGTTGGCCACAATAATATTGACACCATCCAATTAAATTTATCCCGGAACTCCGAGAAATTCAACACCAAAGTTTGGGCTCTAAATAACAGCTAAATTCGATCGAATGCAATTCTAGGGAAATCTCAATTTTAAAAACAATAACTGGGAGTGATCAGTTCTTAGGCGAGATCTTACTGTAAGTACACTAACGAATTTCACGTTTTATAAATCCCAAAAATGGGTCGAAATTCGGAACGTCACAAAATCTGTCATACTAAAGAAATCTACCAAGTTTACCAGCATTTAATTGCCACAATCAGTGAGAAGACAGCCAAGTTTTCTCTTTCCATCTGAGTTATTCAGCAGGGAAATATTACTGTGCTTGCCTATAGTTAACCAGCATCCACCTTATTAATACCACATAGTCTACAAGATATTGCATGTTCAAATCTTGAGTGGAAGTTGAATTCATGATTCTAACTCCTTTTTCTTCAGCCTAAATCTAAGATTGTTTCGGAAATGCTGTCTAATGGATGATACCATCGAAATTATGTAACCTGTATGGCTTGTCATCTTTGAACTTCCATAATCTTTTGATGGGTTTAACAAGTAAGAGCGATTTAGTTCTTCTTTAAAGCATATCGTAAAGAACAAAAATTGGAATTTCCATTGAACGATGCAGAGGTAGGGGTTATTGACAGCTTCAAGGTTGCATAAAACAGGCCAATTACGCGGTGCAAATGAAATTCATTTCTTGCTAAGCCTTGTGATTGGACATTGAACCCCAGTTATCTTGGTTCACCTGTCGACTCCCTGATCATATTGTTCTTGTTCTCTGCTTCGCAATCCACAAGACTAGGACAGCTTTATGAAGCCACTACCTTTAAAGTGAAACTCAATAGGCAGAATTCACCTGATTTACTGGGTCAATAGCACTGAGCTCAAGGACAAATGAATAGTCTTTTGCTTGCAAATCCATGTGGCAGGATATGTGATAGTAGAACACACTAATTTGGATTCATGGATTTGTCAGTACAAAGCTCACAGCATTTGCCTCCAGACATATTTTTCTGTAAATATCCCATGGACAAACAATGCATGTGAAGATACACTGCAAATAATAATTTGTACAACTGAACTATTAATACTCACCAACAATCCCTGCAAGGGCACCCACCACCTATCAAAAGTTCGAGAAACCATTTTCGAAAACTCGTGACAATCCCAATAGATCCTAAGGTTTTTAACAATTCTTATAGGAACGTTTTCCTTCAATCAGATCAAACCAAATGCAGTGGCAGTCTCCTCACTGTTTAGAGACACAGCATTCTCTTTCTCTTCTTCTTCTATATCAAACAAAACCAGGTTCGTGTTAGCCATATACCCTTATAATCTCAGCCCCCTGAAGATCTCGTCCAGCATCACTTAAATTTCGCTATACATTTGGTGGGAGTTATCTCAAACAAAAAAACTCATGAACTTCACCATCACCTTCTACAACACTGCAGCCTGGAAGCTTCTTCTCGCCTCTGGACTTCATTACCTACCGCATAAGACTTACACTTTCCCAGTTTTTGTTGTTGGTGTAGATATTGGACCAAAGCATGTAAGCACCATGACTCTTTGCTTCAAGCTCCACCATCTTTCTTGAGGCAAGCTCGCCTATTTCCATATTCTTGTGAATTCTACATGCATTTTGTAAAGCTCCCCAAGTGCCACCATGAGGCTCCACCGGCATGTCATTGATGAAATTTAACGCTTCATTTGAACGGCCAGCTTGGCCATACAAATCAACCATGTAGTCATAATGCTCAAGTTCAGGCTGGATTCCATACGCTCGGTCATTGAGGCAAAACCCTTACACCCTTTCTCGACTAGTTAATGCTGTATATAAATGGCTTTGAATCAAAAGAACAATCAAGTCGGACTTTAAGGCATGATATCACTTTTCTTAAGGATTTATTTGCCCCACAATATTGCTAATGATCACCGGCAAAAATCCTTCAGGATACAACAAAGTTTCAAAATGAAAATACTAGATAACAATTCTAATATTTCTCCAAGATCTCTCTCTAGGAAACAATTGAAAATGATGGTTGTAGTTTTTTGAAAGAAGACTTGAAAATTGATATTGATTTCCTTGTTGCGAAAAAAAACTGACATTTATAGAAATCGGTCTTAAAGAATATAAGCAACTCTTCACGAAAGATTGCAAAGCTAATAAAGATATTCCTTCGGAAGAAGTTTCAAACTGAACAAATGCAACCCTTCGGGAAAGGTTGAAAACTGAACAAGTAAAATCTCTAAAGGTTGTCTTGAAAAGACACATAAAAATTTTCATAATTTCGAAAATTATTTAATAAACAAAAATAACCTTTCATCTAATAAAGATTAATGAGATAACCTTACGAAATAAGAAAAAAAAAAGGATTAGTGCTAATTAAACCACGGCCACGCAAGCGCTAAGTGCGCCTAATAATCACGCCAAAATCATGCACCCGCACGCGGGTATTGTGTAGACTAGTACACACCCCATTGTCTTCACTTTAAAGAGCAAGAATAAATTCACAGTTATAAAGTGGTTTATTTTCTCAAAACTTTTCTATGTGGGACAAAGGAAAGAGCATTATTTTGTTTGTTTTATAAACAAACGTCCAATAGTTAAACTACACTGCAGCCTCTCTTTTTTCTTTCGCTAAATACACTGCAGCCTCTTAGTACTGATACAACTGTGACTTCATTTGGGAGATCCCCATCTTTCTTCATGGGCGAGAAAAGCTCGAGACATTCCCTACCAACTCCATTTATGTCTAGTCCATTCATGGCACTACTCCATGTGTACGCGTTCCTTTCTTTCATCCCCCAGAAAACCTCCATGGCCTTATCCATGTCACCGCATTTGGCATACATATCAATAAAGCAGTCCCTAGCATCAACGTCATCCGAAGGCTGTTCCTTTCAATATATGCATAAGCCCACCTCCCTTGATCCAGTGCACCTAATTGAGTGCGTGCAGATATAACTGGAACCATAGAAGGCTCGTTGACCTTCACACCATCCAGTTGCATCTCATGGAACAAATTCAAGGCACACCTCGACTCCCTAAAACACATCCACGCATTTTGTCAACATTGCCATACTTGGAGCAAAAGTGCTCGCTCAGCATCAGCGTTTGACACACCACGTCATGATCAAGAATCCCTCCAAACACGCTATGACACGATTCTAAGCTACCCATCTCCACATACATTAATCAACGCACTCTGAACATGCGGGTCAATTTCAAACCCGTGCCTTGATGGTTTGATTAAAACTTGATGCTGGTTTGATTATTGCTTTGCTGTGCGTCTAAACTTAATATTCCAATTTGGTTTTTTGTCACCAAAACCTACCACAAAATTAAGGAGGAAAGTCTGTGTGAAAATTAAAAATTGTGGATGATGTTTCCATTAAATTTGTCTTCTTTAAGTTCCTGCTTCTAGCCAATAACTAATGATAAGAATATTAGGATTCGAAATATCAATTATGCATGCCTTTCGTATCTTTTATTCGTTTCCTTTTTCTTTTCCTGGAATATTACCTTTGTATGGGAACTCAACTTAGAGATCACCTGTGTATCTATGGTAAACCAATAACATTTTCCTTAGTTGAATTCCCTCGTCTTCATTAGGTTTCTCCTCTTTAGAACTATTTCTATATGTATGCTTAATTCCTTCAATCAACAATTTATGATTATCTGAGTTTTTTTTTCATTCCTTAAACAGCAGTCATGAAGTCCATCGATAGAGCTTTAGACTTGTGGGAGCAACAAAACGGAAAACCCAATCTCTCAATTGATCTTGCGGTCCATTTTCAAACTGAGATAATCAATTCCGACACAATCCAAGTGTACAAGGGGCTCAATGTTATCACCAACAAGGTTACTGAGCTCAATCGTTAATCGAGCGAAAAGGAGTGCCACACCACCCCTGGGAGTGATCGATGTTCCTAACGTTGACTGTCGACGCATCACGTTTGTAGTCATTCAATGATCGCCTTCAAGCAAATAACGGACTGCGCGTGCGCTGCAGTCATTTCCGGAGGATCGAACTCCTTTATTGAGGCGCTTGTGGAGGGCCCAACATCTAATTTGAGGTCCGTTTATGATTGTTGTTTCCTTTGGTTGGATGTGTCGCTCCCTATCTTGAATGAGTTCATGTCGAAATGCGTGGACGAGACAGTTGATGCAGACCTAATAGATGGGTGCGAGGTATGTTGCCTCGCAAATTGACCGCTCAGGTGGCTTTCGCCGTGCGATTGGGCCCATAAATGGACCATTACCTGCTATTCAAGAATTGTATGATTGATAACGAGAAACCAAATGAGGGTTTGCTCAATGTCGCCATCAACAAGATCAAGGTCAACACTTGCAGGTTAGCTTTTCGCCAAGCGGAGAAATCCGGAGGCTTAGTGAAGACCGTGGATGGAACATACATCGCATCGATGCGGCTAAGGTTTTCAAGAGTCGAGGCAAAGCTGTTGAAAGGGATGGGAGAGTTTGGCGTTGGAGCCAAGCATGGCAATTGTAGGAGATTTCCTCAAGGACCATGAGAAAGCATTTATTACACCGAAGCAACTTGCCACGACCTTGCCTCGAGTCCGCATGGAAATGCAGGGAACTAACTAACCAGAGAGTGATAAAATATTCTCATGATCACAGATATCATAAAACTGTTGTAATTTTTTTGAGATTCTAACGAGAACGGTTTTGTCCATCAAAATACTGTCTCCCTATTTTCCAACTTTGATCCACATTAAAGCCAGCGTATCTTAGAATGTGTCGCAACCAATTTCCAGTTTTTTATGATAAAAGAAGGGGGTCTAGTTTGGTATATGCTAAGTCTAGATTCGGGACTTAATTCGGGCTCTCTCAAGCTCATACCATATCGTGACTTAGGATTTAGGTTTTTAACCTACAAGTGGTTTTTATCTAGGAGTCGTCACTAATCGATTTAAGGTGGACTGATTAGAAATCCAAGTAACATGATGAGAGAATCACCCTACTCTTATAAACCAAAGCTTAAATGAGTTTGGGGACTTAGTTAAACATTTCGATACCTTTTTATCCTATTCATTTGAGAAAATATTTGTCAAACAGTTTAAATTGATTTTATGACATTTTTTCTAACATGTGAGGTGATCAAATGAATTGTTAATCATTAACGATTAGTAGTCAAACTAGATATGCAACCTAAGGTTCTAGCCCTATAATGACCCGGTCCGACGAGGGCGGAGAGTAGTCGCCGGGGTCTAAGGACCTTGACAAGGAGCGGCTTCCGGCAGGCTTCTAGGATGGCAAGGAAGGGCATATCTCTTGTCCTACATCGCATAGGGAGGAAGCCTTGAGCTTGCTTATAAAGACTTAGAAAACCTTAACTTGCAAAAGACCTTTTTCTGGGGATAGTATGGGCTGTCCTCGGAAAAACAAAATCGTGAGGACTTAGTGTCCAAAACGGACAATGGAGGTGTTTGGTTCAACTTTGGGAATGGGCTTTGAGCCTCGAAAGCCCCTTCCCAAAATGCTGAGGTGTTTGGTTCGGCATTTAGCCTAGTATTTGGCCAATGCTAGCATTCCAAATGCTAAAAGCTCAATGCTGGTCCGGACCAGCCTTGGGCTTTTAGCCTTTGCCAAATGCTACTGTTCATACATCACTATTCATTTTCTTTAGCAAGGGAAGGCAACCGGCGCCTGGATCGCGCCGACGAGGGGCCAGCGAGGTCGCACGACCCAAGCGACGGCCGATAAAGGTCGCGCGACCACCCAGGAGCCGTTGACCTGGTTCGCGCTGCCTGGGTCGCGAGGCCTCAGGCAACGGCCGCCTAGGTCACGCGACCCAAGCAACGGCCGCCTGAGATCATGCGACCCAAGCGGCCGTTGCCTAAGGTCCCGCGACCCAGGGGGCCGTCGACCTGGTTCGAGCAACCCAGGCGATGGCCGCCTAAGGTCGCGCGACCCAGGCATACCCAGGCAGCCATCACCTGAGGTCGCGCGACCAAGGTGGCCATCGCTTGAGGTCGCACGACCCAAGCAGTCGTCGCTTGGCCTTGGGAGACTACCGACGGGGTAAATCTAGCTCGCCGGGGGTTGCCCAACCTTGGGCGACGACCGCCGGCGCCAAATCTATCTCGTCGGCAGCCGTAGGCTATCGCCAGCGGCCGGCTTCGGTGATGAGTAGGTTGGTTTTTTTTTTTTAATACATAAGATAATTCTCAAAGTCCATTTGCAAAAAAAATTCACCAAATACTATATTTTGACCAAAGTAGCTTTACAAAATATTTTTATCAAACACCATCTGCATTTTCCCAATGGGCTTTTACCTAAAGGTATTTGCATTCCCCCAAGTAGCATTTTCAAAGTTGAACCAAATAAGCCCAATATCTTGCGAGTGGGACCCAGGTCGTTACAGGTGGTATCAGAGCCGACTTCCGACCGCATGTGGGGCCACAGTGAGGACACCGTGCTCCAAGGAGAGAAGAATGTAACGACCCAATCCGACGAGGGCGAGGAGTAGTCGCCGGGATCCGAGGACCTGGACAAAGAACGACTTCCGGTAGGCTTCTAGAATGGCAAGAGGGCATGTCTCTTGTCCCACATTGCCTAGGGAGGGAATCTTGGCTTGCTTATAAGGGCTTGGGAAACCTTAACTTGCAAGAAACCTTTTTCTGGGGGTAATATAGGCTGCCCTCAGAGGAACAAAACCGTGAGGACTTAGTGTCCAAAGCAAACAATATCTTGCGAGTGGGACTCAGGTCATTACAAGCCCTAACTAAGGCAACGACATTCAAAGTACAACAATTTATGCAATTATATCTCAATTAAAACAATGTGCATAATGAAACAATAGTAGTAGAGACAACATACGAAATCCTACTGCATAGCCCTATATGCCTATCCAACTTTAAACATAATTGATAATCAAATAATCCACAAAATTTTGAAAAATATTCAAAAATACTACTTCCTAAATTGTTTCTTAATTTTAAAGGAAATTAAAAAATTATTTGTTATATATTTTTTATATTTTTTTGAAATAATAATAATAATAATAATAAATATGATTTAAACAAAAAATTCTTTTTTTAAAAGTAATGATTTTTAAAAAAAATTAATTAAAAATAATATTATTATTAATATAATAATAAACCGAGTCTAGTCGAAGGACTCGAGACCCGAGTCAATGGATCCGACCTAAATTCGTTAACCCGAGTCAAATCTAATGATCCGGATCTGGTCAAGAGTCAACTCAGGTCGTTGACCCGGGTCATGAATCAGGTTGGGTCGATTCCCGCATGCTACCGGCCGAGTGAAAATTGGCCTCTCGCGGGTTGACCTATGCTGGCTTAGGCCTAAATCCAGCCTCTAGGGACCACCACCGAGCTTTCCGACCATCCCACTCGTCATCCGATGACCCGCTCGCCAGCCGACGACCAAAAATAACTCAGCCTCACTAAAGCATTTCATCGAATACCTGGTGTGCAAGGCTAAAACAAATAGTTTTTGACCTACCTCAGGACTTCGGT
Organism: Syzygium aromaticum; assembly: GCA_024500025.1. Classification (NCBI taxonomy): domain Eukaryota; kingdom Viridiplantae; phylum Streptophyta; class Magnoliopsida; order Myrtales; family Myrtaceae; genus Syzygium; species Syzygium aromaticum. The sequence continues at coordinate 15,643,059 of CM044891.1, forward strand.
GTACTCTAGCGTCCTGGCTTACCTTTGGTAATGATATATGGGCTACGGGGAACGACGGTATGAGTCGGAATTCATGTGAAACGATCAGCGCGAGTCCCAACCAAATCATGTTCACAAACAAGGGAAAACAGGGGGGGTTGTGAACCAAGAGAGCTCACCGGTTCGAGATGCGTCCGGGGTGGCTTTCTGACTGATCCGCGGACAACGGTAGGGTTGCTGGTGTCCCTTGGCGGCTTGCAAAATCTCTCAGCTCGCTCTTTTCTCTCGGTTCTTTCTAGCTTTTCTTCTCTCTTACTATACTCTATTTTTGGACCGCCCCTCTCTCTCTCTCTTCTTTGGCCTTTATAGGCAACGCCGGCCACTTGCCTCGCCTCAGAAGTCGCAACCTTCATGTCCCTGTGCCAGCCATAGCTTGCGCCACGACTTTAGTGGCCATCCGGTGCAAGGAGGGAAAAATCTTGCACCTCTACTTGACTTCTACAGCCACCATAAGAGGAAGAGGAGAGGGGGAGAGACAAGGAAAGGGGAAGGGATGGGATTGGCCACCAATGCCCTCCCCTTGCTGCTCCTTACTTGCCTAAGATTTTGTTTGATGGGGATGGCGAGGGTCACTCTGCCGTTTGGCTGTGGAATGGCTAAATGCAAGGAAAACAGAGGCAAGTGGGAGAAAAGAAGGAAGCCGAGGCCGGTGGGGAGGAGAAGTTGGGAGCGAGCTAGGCCAGGCCCAGCTCGCTCGAGATGAAAAGAAAAGAGGGGAAGCGGGTCAAGCCCGCATGGGGAAAAAAAGAAAGGGTTAGGTGGACTAGCCTTGACCCAGCTTGACCCGGATATTTTTAATTAATTTTTTTATTTTTAAAATTTTTAATTTTTTTTAAAGTTAATTAAGAAAATATGCCCTAATAGGCCCTATTAATGCAAATGTGTCTAATATCTATATGCAATGCAATTAGATAAAAAATATTTTTTTTTTTTTGTTTTAGGAACTAAAAATTAATTCCTGAATTTTGCATTATTAATTTTGGTTAAATTCATAAAAATAGGTGTCAACAGAATGTTTCACCAACATCGGATAATCTATTTAAGAAACATTCTTACCGAACAATAGAAGTGAGTTTAATGAAGGTTTTAGAGTAATCTGTCTCGCAGCAATGCAGTATTTCAATATAGGATGCTAAATTCTAATTTCAGAAAATACAAAATGCAAAGCATAACTATTTAGAAGATGTAAAGAGAAATCTCCCGAGGAAAAATAATAGGAAGAGTACAAGTCGACATTTTCTATCTTTTTACACATTTCAATTTACACAAAAGGAAAGATCGGTTGTCAAGGTTTTATATCGGCGTGTCCAATAACTAAACATGTGTTCCGCACAATATCTAGGTTTTTGTCATCCAGTAAATATGGCAGTATCATAATGTGAGCTTGACCCAATAATCTATATTATAGAAATCTATACAAATGTGACACGGAACTGTTCGCGCAAAACGAGACCGATGTCAACATATCATCTCTAAACCTAGTTTCTCGGAATCTTCTCAAGAATGAGAAACGCTAATATGGAATGAGCATTATGGGTAACTATGCCCAAAATCTCAAAAGCTTTCTCTGGACGCCCTCTATGTCATCTCTATCAAGTTTATCCTCCAATTGAAAGAATATAAATCCACATGAGAGGGCGCTTCATCTTCATCATATTCAACAAAGCCATCTTGCCCTCTCTCTCTTTTCTAACTTCCGTCTCGCAGAGTAGTCGATTACAAGAAACAGACCATTTAGGTAAAGAAAATCCAATTTATATTCAATTGTGCAAGAAGAGTTAGCTATCTTGCTTGTTGGATTGTATTCCTGTTATGGTTTTAGATCTTATGCAGATTGTGGTATCTCAACTTTGGCTGATTATCATGCAGGGCTAGTCAAATGAGAATGCCCTCGTGAATTTGAAAAAACCATGACCATGCTTGATTATGAGATATATCCTGACTCATAGAATTATCTTGTTGAGCTTTAAAATGAATGCATCGATAGGATGATCATACCTATGAACATCATATAAAAGTGTCATTCCATTCGTTGTTTCATCAGAATTTATGTTTAGCCGGCTTGATTACCAACGCACTGTTGTCGGTGGATGCGTATGTCAATTTGCGACGTGCTAATTGAATTCTTCTTAGGCTTGGACGAACATTGCAAGTGGGGTTTTTGTGAAAAATCGCATCGTTTCTTATCTTCTTAATTGCCTGCTCATAATAACTTCGGGGATTTTTTGTTTGACATTTTCCCTAATGATGAAGATTAGATTCATCTCGTCTTGGCAGCCATGTCTTGTGTGAAACATTCCAACCATTTTGTTAAAATGGTATCCAATCCAAAAACATTCAATAGGAAATTATATTTATCGTATTTTTAAAATAAAAAAATGTGTACCAGATCTCTTAAGTCGTCTTATGTTTTCTAATATCTAGATTTCTCAGTCCTTGAACTCTTTTATTCATTGAACTTCAAAAAATTCCTTTATATTTAGCTTTTTTTCTCAAAAACAAACATGATTAAATTTCTAGTTTTTCAGTGGAGCCTTTAGTTTATACCCCTCAGTAATTGCTCCTAAACCGGGAAAACAAAAACAGCAAATTTCGCGTCTTTTAGGTGCTTAAATATAGAACATGGATATTAGTAATTACTCTGGTCATTTATCATACTCGTTCTATATTCCAAATCTATTTAACATGGTCTCTAATCATTGCTGTATTAATAATTTGTACTTTTGGGACATGCGACGGCCATCTTCTAAATAACTCGGAATTCCTTTCCATTCTCTTCCTTTCATTTTCAATTTTACATGCTCTAACATTCTCTAGGGAACTTATACTTCTGTTAGTGTTTGATTATATTCCTTTTAGTGTACTCTTCCTCTTTTTTGTTAGCCTCATGATCTCACCTGAAGGTCAATGGGAGATACCAACACCAGAAGAAACCTTCCGGAGCTGTTCGAGCTTGTCGGGGACGACCTACCGTAGGGCTTGCACACCCTTGATTTCTGTGTCACCCTTGAGAATTGCTTGAGGTATGTGCGCGATGTCCAATTGCTGATTTTCGATGCGCTTCATTGCTTCGAAGAAGAAGATAGGAAAGGAGACTGCAGGTATATATGTATCTTAGTTCCCAAGGAACTTCATCAATAGCACATATATCTAAGTATATTTGGTTATTGAGCTACTATTGTCACACCCCGAACCCCCGTCGAGCCCACGTACATCCCACTGCTGGTCGATATAATGAGACGTCCCAGGTTGTCGCCGACCTCCATATAATCATCAGAGATTTTTAAAATCCACAGCGGAAACCACAACTCACCCTGACATTTGCAAACTGGGGAGAACAGGGAAAATATACATTTTCATTTCCCATTCAAACTTATACCACAATATTCACAAAATTACAAACCTTAATTTACAAATGCACACCATTCTATAAACCATTGATATCAAAAAGAACCGATGACCTGGCATTCGAACCTCAAAAACGGTACTCGTCGATAGTCTAACTTTTCCTCCTCTACACTAACCCCTATGACCCACACTCGATGTCCATTCCGAGTCTGACTCCTTGTCCCCTGATTCTGTACTCTCTTGAACCGTCTGCTCCTCCGAGGACTCCAGCTCGGCCTCAATCACAATCGGGTGATTGATGTCACCCAACCCCGCTGGAACTTCGTCATGATCTTCCTCAGCTAGTGCATCAAAGAAATAATACTTAGGCACAAAGTTAGGATCCAAATACTGCTCAAATGGAAGTATGTACTCCGGTTCCCCTACAGGCTCTTCAAACTCGCCAGGTTCGATCTCGGGTTCTACTCCGGGCCCCACGTCCTGTTCTGGTTCCTTCTCGGGGATCGGTTCTAAGTCTATGTCAATTGGATCAACTTCGGCTTGTGATGCTTCGGGCTCAGGTTCATGTTCAGCCCTTGAAGATCCCTATGCTACGGGTGCTAGGTGCAGACCAGATTGAGCTAAACTAACTTCAATACTAGTCAACTCTCCGTCTATCGGGGTTATGGTAGACAGGTCCCAATTTCCGACTAAATCATACGGGACATCAAAACCTCTAACGAAACCGAACTCATCTCCATCAGCATCTTTGAAATACCACGCGATGTACAGATGGGTCTCCTATAAGGGTAGTTCTACTTCGACATAGACGGTCATGGTGTGCTTAATCCAGGTCATATTATCCCCCTTAAGAAATTCTGCAACTTCGTACTCAGTGTACACTGGTACTCCAAAACGCTCTGGTGACGGTGGCGAAGAATTCATGACTCAGGTCGGGATTCTGAAAATGTTGGTTGAAACAACCATGAGACTATATCTCAGTAAGTACACCCCTAAACCATACCTAAGCTATCACGTACCTCCAGACAATCACACGAACACACACATTCACACGCATCAAATCGCCATGTAGCAGGCATATCAATTGTTCTTACCCGGCATATCATGCGTTCAACCTACACTTAATCACAATCATGTCATATGCAAACACACGCATGTACAATTCTCATACCACGCATTTGTTCCATTCTCATCTTATTTCTTTTCCACATCACTCATCAGTGACCCGCGTAAACGTACACGCCTCAGGTACACTACGATCACTTATCACAACACTTCAAGGCCTGCGTACCCGTACACTCCTCATGCCATATTTCTTGTCCGCGTAAATGTACACGCCTCAGGCTCAACACCTACCACCTACTGCGCAACCCGCGTTGAAGTACACTCATCAGGCTAGCAGTCTTCCGGTAATACCGAGTATTGTCCCGCGTAAACGTACACGCCTCAAGACGACATAATTTCCACAATCTTTCATGCCATGCCACACCACAATTTCTCGTTCAATCGCATAATCAGCAATCACATGTCATTTAATTTGCCAGTCACACGTGGTCCGTGCACACAACAACTCACAAGCATTTTTCGTGCTCACACGACATCTAATATGGCCAATTTCAACAATTAATTAACTCAGGCCCAAATGTGCACCCGACAGGCATAATTCAATCAATCAATTACACCACCACACACTAAATCTTATCACCACAATTCAATACTAATTCAAACACGCATTAAACACATAAATTGCCATTTTTCTCCAACCAAATGGCATCGGATAAATTCCGATCCTTCACGGCACTTTCTCGCCGTTAATTACCAGTTCTAAAAATCCAACTCGCGTCCCGATCGGCTCATCACAGCCCTATGAACAATAACTCATAGCCCACTATCATCCTCAAAATTTCCATTAAAAATTCCAAAATTAATTCCTAAGGCCCGCCACATAATTCCAATCTTAAACCATAACATTTCGCACCCACATAAACCCGATTTCACCCAAATCAATTCATCCGTCGATACCCAATGTCCTAAATCGGGTTTAGAGCGCAACTTACTGAGTTCTAGACTAAATCGGCTAGAACGGAAAGTGGCAGCTACCAATCGGGAACGGTGGGGATGGCGGGACGGCGGCAAGCTGCTTGGCGGCGAACAGTGACGTGCGGTGGCCTCGGCTCCCTTGGCCGTGGCTCACAGCCACACGGTAGTGAGAGAGAGAGAGGAACACCGATGGGGATGGTGGCATTAGGCGATGAACAGCGCGGCGCGGCAAGGCGGCAACTGGGTGGGCGGACGGCAGTTCGGGCGATAGGGAGCGACGGCGCCGGCATGAGGTAGAGAGAGAGTGTTCGGGAGAGTGAGGGAGAAGAGAGTGCCGAGAGAGATGGAGAGAAAGTGAGGAGAGAGAGAGGGTCTTAGACTTAAATAGTGCAATTTGACCCAAAATGGCAATTTACCAAAATACCCCTCTCTCACAATTCCAAATCGACGATCCAAATTCGATCTTATCTTGAAACTAACAATCGAGATCGAATCTCACCCAAAAATATCCAAGGGTATTTTGGGAAAAAATCCAAGGGTAAAAATGTCCAATCAAAAAGTTGGGGCAAAATTACCAAAATGCCCATCTTCCATAAAGCATACCCTTTAATAATTCTCAAGGGTATTTTGGTTACTTTCTCCGTTTCTTGCCCAAATTGAATTTTTCTGAAGGTTTCAGGCTCACCCAAAATGGCACATGTCTTCCGCAACGCCGTCCTAACGTTCCGTCGTGACTTTCTAATTTTCCGATGTCCAATTTGGGCTAAATTCAATAATTAAATTTTATTAAACGCAACTCGAGCCTTTCTCAAACTGACGGGCGGCTTGTTGGGGAAATTCACAGAATCGACTCGTGAGTGATAATAAATCGAGTCACATGCAAGTTCGTTCGATACGTAACGACCTCAGTGGTCATTAAAATCGCGAAAATCAATTACTAGATCCGAGGGGTACAATCGTTTGGTATAGATTCAGTATCATTTGTTAAATCATTTCGTGGTCCAACAGAATCACCCACGGTTCACTATTATGACAGTGACGAATTGCCTCTGGACTATCCTTGGATCAGCCAACAGTGGCTTCAAATATCACTTCAGTGATTTCATGGTCGAAAATCAATTCACGATCGAATTTTCTTTAGTCGTGCAAATTTAATTCCAATATTAGCCTTTCCCTATTGATTAGCATTCCAGGAATAAACAGTTCCGAGTGAGAATTTACTACGAGCACATTTCATAAAACTCAGTATTTTATAAATCCCAAATGGATTAATTCTCAGGATGTCACAACTATTGCCAATGCTAAGGCATTCGATCTCTCCTATTTTCTCTATGCATTGGCCTTTGACTTCATATCCTAACATGCCATTGAGATTGAGTTGATTTCTAGAGTATGATATCCTAACAATACAAGGTTAAGGTGGTGAGAAATACACATGTTCAGTTTCGAGATAAACTGATGCAGAAACCTTGGAAAAATTTAGGCACTCAAACACCTTGGAGAAATTGACGAAATTCAGGGAGACTAGAGACCCCTTGACTGGGTTCTTCCAGATCTTTCAGATTATCCACAAGCAACAAAAGTTCATGCTCGAGAAGTTGCAGATCAATAAGAAGGAGATTGACGAGGAGCTCAAGAGCATACGTACTTGGGCGATTGTCTCAAACATTATACTGATTGCGATTTTCCAAGCCATGCTGATCTATTCGGTCGTGACTGCTGCAGTGGTTACTCCACCATTCACTGCCGCTTTAGTGGCTGCAGTTGCCTTTCCCATGGATTCGGTGGGCAAGTGGCTCGATTCCCTTTGGAAGAATTATGAAGATATATTAGAGGGAGAGAAGGAGGTGATCACCTCAATGCAAGTGAGTACTACAAACCTTTTTTCTCCCTTATTACAATGACCATTTCCACCATTTCGTCACACCAAGTTAACATCCCTGTTAAGCTCAAAACAATAGTTTCCCCTAGAAGTTCTCACGTATAACATAATGAACATTTTGAGGCTGGGGTTGATTTTTACGTAGCTGTAAGGATGGGAACAATGTCTTGGAGTCCAAATTGCAATGAACTCTGCAAGAGAAGTTACCATGATTTACGTGAATAAATTCTTACAACTAAAAACTCTACAGGTCGGTACCTTTGTTACTCTCCAGGTCCTGGACACAATCAGAGTTCTTATTGACCGTTTGGAGGTACAGATCAAGAGCCTCTTGCAGATAGTTGATTTTGCGATTGAGGGGGGACCAGAGGCAGTGAAGCACGGAATAGAAGACATCAGGAAGAAGCTGAGAGATTTCGTGAAGGATGTCGAAGAGCTGGAAAAGCAAGCCGACATGTGCTTCAGAGGATTATGAAGGCCCCCACCAATTGAAATGGTGCCCCTATAGTGCCAGAGAGAACTGTTGCTAAGGGTTTGTTTCATTGTGAAGGATGTTAAGTGAACCTCAATTGCATTGCCTTCTTAGTTCAATAAAGTGGAAGATATCAACATTTGGCATTTGATTTGTTAATTATCAAAAATTGGTGCAGCTTTTTGACATAAAGGCCTTTCATCATCTTCCTGCTTTGGATAGGAATTCTTCGATCCCAAGTTGATGCCAAGGGAAGGTATGATCTTATTACATTTGCTTTGCTACGAGATGCTCGAGAAAGATTCGTCAAAGCTGGACATGAAATGAGGTTGGCATATGCATGTAATTGATATGGGTGAGCACTGGAACCAGATCTGCCCGAAAACCGAAGCAACCGGTGTAATATTTGGATCCAAAAAAGAAAAGTGAGTTGAAAAGTCAAAAAGCAGAGCAGTGGAAGCTTCAGCTTATTAAGCCGAGAGAGTGCACGGCTGAGAAAGGAGAAAGGAAAAGAAAGAAAGTGAGGAAGAGAGAAGGAAGAAGAAGAAGGAAAAGGAGAGTTTTGCGCCGTGCGAACCTCGCCTAGTCGATCCGACTTAGTATCGCAATGCCCGGTAAGAACTCATGTCCCTCGTTCGTTCCATCGGAGTAGTTTCGGATTTAGGGCTTGAAATTTGGAATTATAAGAGATTTGTGCAGCGAAATTCGATTTTTGAGTCATTAAGCCGCGAATATATATAGAATTGATAGTTTAGGGTATTGTGGAGCTGTGAGATTTTACGAATCTTGATTTGGACCACAGTTTGCCCAATATGAATTTTTGAAGTTGGCCGCACAAGGTGAACAATGCGTGACCAACGGGCTTTAGACCGATTTTCGTCGGTTTTCGGCTTGATTTTGGGACGGCCAACTTGGGGCTTTTGTAATACTCAGAACGGGCTTTCTTTTGACTATAAGTTTGCTAGGATCGGAGTTCAATAGAGAAATTTATGGCGCGATCGAGTTTTGTGCTCAAGCTCCGCGTTGCGGACAATTTAGATAATGGCTTTGGATGAGCAATTTGTGAGCGCCTTTGAGTTGTTTAGTTAGCGTTTAAGCATCGTTCAGCCGTTTAGTGATTATTGTAATATTTTACTTGGTTTTGATATCAATTATCATTCAATTGATAGGATTATGAGATCGTTGGTTCAAGTGAGCATCATTATATGATTTTGGGGATTCAGGTGAGTGGTGATATCTCTTCTTTGAGTTTATAAATTCATGTTTTGAAAGTGATAAGTATTTGAGTATCGTATGAGTTAATAAACATGTTTAGTGCATAAAAATCTGGATCGAGCAATTACTACCATTTTGTATTTGAAAAAGATTTGAGAATGGTTGTATGAAATGTATTATTAAAGGATATATGTGTACCACTTTGTGAATTGATTTATGAAATGAGTTTTTGAATGATTTGAGAAACACTTTACAAAAAGGATTTCTAGTGGTTGAGTTGAGTTGAGTTGTGAAATATCATATACTTGATTTGTGAAATGTGTTCTATTTGACGAAGAAAGATTGTGTTTTGTTTTCTGAAAGCAGTTGGTGATATTGATTGTGGATTATGAGATTTATTATGGATTTGGTATTATGGATTATTGGAGGATATATATTTGGTGCTCATATCGCTATGAGCCCATTGAGAGGCTTATGGGTATATGCATACTAGTCTAGGATATCCCTGTAGGCCGAGCCACCGGGTTATAGTAAGTGAAGACCTTGCCAAGGGGGGAATCTTGGTCGCCTTATCATGGGGCGAAATGCGTGATCATGGTTTGATATTGAGCAATAGATTTGGTCGATGGATAGACCATCAATTTGTTTTCTACTGTGCTAAGGCAAATCGTTAAGAGCGATGACAGTGCGGCTACGGCTTAAAAAGGATAATATTGAGTTGGGTTGAGGGATGGCAAGGCAGCTACGCCTCCACCCCGAGCGAGGCCTTTTATGATGAAATTCATCAATGGAATAGACCATTGATGTGTGATTTGAGATTAGCCAATGGAATGGACTATTGGCGTGTGTTTTTCAATGATATTAGCAAATGGAATAGACCATTGGTTTTTGCTTTGATATTATTGATTTAAATGAGTATTTTCTGGTTTGTATCAAGTTTTGAGAAACGAAAATAACTCATATTTGATATGATATGTATATGATATTGTAGGTTTGAAATCATGAGTTTATGGTAATGGTTTATGTATGCATAGTAATTACTCGATCTGCTTAGAAGAGATACGCACTATTTACTGAGCTGTCATTGCTCACCCCCCTTCTTTTCCCAATCTTTCAGGTTCTTTATTTAGCAGCCAATAGAGCAAAAGCGATGACATTGGGACTTTCTGGTGATTTAAGGCTGCGTCCTTTAGGTGGAAGAACGGCCGTGTCATCCTCCATCCTAGTAGATTTGAGGGTGTGACATTTATTGGTATCAGAGATTAGAACATGATTTTTAGGGTACAGAGTCTATGGGACGTTGTGAGGTTGTGCGTTAGGGTTTATGTTTCTTTAAGGTCTAAGTGACCGTTGGTTCTGATTCAGAGAAGTATACTTCACCCTGTAAGAGATAAGAAAGGCAAGCAAGTTACTACCTTTGATATCGGAAATGTATCATAAGGTCCTTGAAGAGCAATTTTGACAAGGAGATAAAGAGGGCTATTACGATCTAAGTCTGACTCTCATGGAGTAGAGCAAGCTAGATAAAGACTATGTTGCGAAAGATATCAAATTTGAGGTCGAGGCATGTGCCACGACGCTTAAGAGTATGAAAGACCTTGTGAATGCTATGAAATTCACTATGGCTCGAAGGGTCATAATGTGGTAATTAAGTATAGCTTTGGTATATTGAAAGTGACAAGGGATGGTGTTACCATGACAAGAAGTGTTGAGTTCAATGACAAAAGTAGAAATATAGAGCTAGTCTTGTAAACCAAGTGAAGGAGAACTAGAACCAAAGACAGTTGGTAAACTTGGATTGGCCCCCGAAGTTGGGAATAGAGGAAGCCCTAAAACGGTTGCTCAGTTGAAATCTGGTGGATATTAAGTTATTGAGTATAGGCATTGCTTATTAGCACTTGGATATATTATCTAAAGTTTTTCTTCATAGCAAGAAGTTAGAGTGACGAAGAAGCTATTTATTGGAGAGCACATGAAATTTTAGTATAACAAAAAGATATGAGTTGCACTTTATATTTAGAAAACAGCTTTACCGTTCATTGATGCTAACGGCCTGCTAGAATGCAAGCTCTTTGATGAAATTAGGGAAGTAGGTAAAGATATGAGTTGCACTTTATGGTATTGAACTAGAAGAACTCGCATCTATTGTACAGGTGCATGATATAAAGCGCTTGAAACTTCTTGGTAGAGTTAGAGGGATCGCAAGTAAAGTTTTGGTTTCTCTTGATGAAGGCATCTGAATAGAGAATCCATCCTTGAAATTTTCAATATCTATCAAGCATAAAGATTCACGGAGAAACCTGCAAGATCATTTCTAACTGTTGTCTAGAAAGCCGTGCAAGATCTAACGCTCGCTATTTTTATGGTTAGTGTAGTGGTTTCTATAGGTGATGGGATAGGTATAGAGGGATGGCCAAAGGAAATGTATGATGGACTTGGAATATTACTTAGTATATTCCTGGTGGTCATAGTAACAGCAATTGGCGACTATAAGCAGTCTTTGCAATTCAGAGATTTGGATCAGGAGGAAAAGAAAATATTTGTTTAGGTTACAAATGACGGGAAAAGAGAAAATGTCTTCATTTGTCACCTGATTGTTGATGATATTGTTCATATATCTATTGGGGGCATAGTTCTAGCATATGGTCTTTTATAGCGGGATACATCCTTTCATTGATGAGTCAAGTTTGTCAAGTGAGAGTGAGCCAGTCAATGTTTATGGGGAGAAGCCTCTTCTTCTTTATGGGGCTAAAGTGCAAGATGGGTTAGGAAAATATTGACGATAATGGTTGGTGTGAGGACTAAGTAGGGAAAGTTGATGAAAACATTGGGTGAGGGTGGAGATAATGAGACATCTCTACAAATGAAGCTGAATGGGGTCGCCACAGTTAATGGTAAGATTGGTTTGGGTTTTGCGATGCTCACTTTTGTGGTGCTGACGGTACGATTCTTGGTGGATAAAACATTAAAGCATGAATTCACTAGTTGGTCTTCTACAGATGCTTTGTCACTTTTGATTATTTTGGTATCGCGGTTACTATAATGGTGGTCACTATACAAGAAGAATTGTCTCTGGCAGTGACATTAAGTCTTATGAAGAAGCTAATGAATGACAGGGCATTTGTGGGACGCCTCTCAGCCTACGAAACAATGGCGTCTCTAGTTGCATACACACTGATAAGACTGGAACATTAATACAAACCACATGGTTATTGATAAGATATGGCTAATTGGTAAAGCTACAGTTATGAAGGGAGTTAAGGGTAAAGATATCTTGAAATAAGAAACATGCGAAGAAGTTTTGGCCATCTATTTGCAGGCAATGATTCTAAATACAAATTCCAAAGTTGGCAAGGATAAAGATGGTAAGAAATCAATTTTGAGAACACCAATGGAATCAACACTTTTGGAGTTTATATTATTTTTGAGTGGTGATTTTGCGGCTCATTGCCAGAAGAATAAGACCCTAAAGGTAGAGCCTTTCAGTTCAAGAAGGGAGAAAATGTCCCTACTGGTGGCTCGACTAGTTGGCAGGGCAAAGACAATATACAACGGTGCAGTAGAAATTGTTCTTAGAATGTGACAAGATTGTTGATAAAGAAAGAAATTTTGCTTCAATGTCTGTAGAACAGGTTAAAAATATGATAAATGTTATTAATGGTTTTGCAAGTGAAGCACTGAGGACACCTTGCTTGTCATTTAAAGGTGTAGATGGCACTTCAAATGGAGACATTCCTGAGTGCGGGTATACCCTGATTACAATCATTGGAAATTAAGATTATGTACACCCTGAAGTCAAAGAGGCAGTTGAAACTTATTTAGCAACTAGCATTACTGTCTGTATGGTAACTGGGGACATTATTCTTATTGCTATAGCTGTAGCTAAAGAATGTAGCATCCTCACAGAGGGTGGTATGGATATAGTTAGACTAGATTTTCGTAACAAATCCATGGAACAAATAAGGAAATCATTCCAAGGATTCGAGTAATGGTGCAGTCTATGCCTTTGAATAGGCATACCTTGCTTACCATTATCAAGAAAGAATTCGATGAGGTTGTTGTTATGACTAGTGACCGGCGAAGTTTGAAATAGTTTTATCAATAATTTCTTCTCAAAATGATAGTAAGGACGTGAAAAGTATTTGAAAGTTTTTGTGCAATAAATAAGAGTTGGATTATCCAGACGAAGAAACTGATATTGATGGTAAAGCTTTTGGTATACTAGTCTTACAATCTTTTGGCAAGAAAGTGTAAAGCTTGGGATCCCAGTGCCTAATCGTTCATACATTTGCTTTGGATGCTTATATTGCCTCTTCTTGATTATGTTTTACGTGAAGTTATAGGGCAAGTGCGTAGTCTAGCAAGGTGTTTGAGTTAATGCTTGAGAGAAACGCTATTCCTTCGACTACCATAATTGGATGTTACGGGAAGGCAAATGATGTTGATGTGTTGTTTAATACGTTGAATGATATACATTACAGAGGAGTGGAATGCAGCTTGGTGATAGCTTGTAGGTGCTTGTTGGAGATTTGGAGGTTATGCATTATTGTGTGCTAGTGTATGGTTTTGGGTCGGATGTTATCTCTCTGAATCCTTTTTTTGAATGCCTATGGTAAATGCGGAAGCATTGATGAAACAAAGGCTTTGTTAGAACTTATGGATCAAAGGGATATTGCTTCATGGAACACTTTGGCTTCAGTATATGCTTGAATTTGAAATTTTGAGGAAATAATGCATCCCTTGACTAGAATGAAAGACAAAGGCATAGAACTAGGTTAGCAGTTCATGCTAATGGGCTAGTGTCATATCCACATCCGAGTAATTATATGTATGCTGGTCATTGGGAGTATGGTCAAGATAGAAATTCTATCGATTGACAATTAATGATACGATGGTGGATAGAAAAGAAAAAGAATGACCTATACAAAGTTGTCAAGAACTAATTCTTTCTCCGAGTCATGCTGGGAAGATTTTCCTCTCATGAAAAAGGAAATCTAGTATGAGGCTTTGCATGTATTGCACGTCACGAGTCCTAATGGTTGTGCAAATATGGTTAGATTGGTTTTTGTTTTCTGATGTTTATGTGAATGAACTATGAGCTACCTTATATGATCAAATAATTCTGGGGGTGATGATGAACTTGAAATAGAAAAGGAAAGCAAAATTGATTTTGATCAGAGGTGTAACAAAAGCGTGGTGGACCTTTGGAATACCCAGGTAAGCTTAAAGAAGCAAAGGAGTTTATTGAGAATATACATTAAGATCCAATGGCAAAATTGCACACGGAGGCTACTTGAGAGTCTGAGAAGGAGGAAAAATGCAAATGTCCACATTTGTTTGATGGTTAAGCTAAGTTCAAATTTTAAGGACGAAATTTCTTTTAAGGAGGGGAGAATGTAATATTTGGATCCAAAAAAAAAAAGGAGTTGAAAAGTCAAAAAGCATAACAGTGGGAGCTTTTGCTTATTAAGCCGAGAGAGTGCACGGCTGAGAAAGGAGAAAGGAAAAGAAAGAAAGAGAGGAAGAGAGAAGGAAGAAGAAGAAGAAGGAAAAGGAGAGTTTTGCGCTGCACGAACCTCGCCTAGTCGATCCGACTTCGTATCGCAACGCCCGGTAAGAACTCATGTCCCTCATTCATTCCATCGGAGTAGTTTCGGATTTAGGGCTTGAAATTTGGAACTATAAGAGATTTGTGCCGCAAAATCCAATTTTTGAGTCGTTAAGCTGTGTATATATATAGAATTGATAGTTTAGGGTGTTGTGGTGCTGTGAGATTTTATGGATCTTGATTTGGACCTACGGTTTGCCCAATATGAATTTTTGAAGTTGGCCGCACAAGGTGAACAGTGTGCGACCAGTGGGCTTTAGGCCGATTTTCGTCGGTTTTCAGCTCGATTTTGAGATGGCCAAGTTGGGGCTTTTGTAATACTTAGAACGGGCTTTTGCTAGGATTGGAGTTCGATGGAGAAAATTATGGAGCGATCGAGTTTTGTGCTCAAACTCCGCATTGCGGATGATTTGGATAATGGCTTTGGATGAGCAATTTGTGAGGGCATTTGAGTTGTCTTGTTAGCATTTGAGCATCGTTCAGCCGTTTAGTGATTATTGTAGTATTTTACTTGGTTTTGATGTCGATTATCATTCAATTGATAAGATTACGAGATCGTTGGTTCCAGTGAACATCATTATATGATTTTTGGGGATTCGGGTGAATTATGTTATCTCTTCTTTGAGTTTATAAATTCATGTTTTGAAAGTGATAAGTATTTAAGTATTGTATGAGTTAATAAACATGTTTAGTGCATAAAAATCTGGATCGAGCAATTCCTACCATTTTGTATTTGAGAAAAATTTGAAAATGGTTGAACGAAATGTATTATTAAAGGATATATGTGTACCACTTTGTGAATTAATTTATGAAATGAGTTTTCAAATGATTTGAGAAACACTTTACAAAAAGGATTTCTAGTGGTTGAGTTGAGTTGAGTTGTGAAATATCATATACTTGATTTGTGAAATGTGTTCTGTTTGACGAAGAAAATTGTGTTTTGTTTTCTGAAAGCAATTGGTGATATTGATTGTGGATTATGAGATTTATTATGGATTTGGTATTGTGGATTATTGGAGGATATATATTTGGTGCTCAATATCGCTATGAGCCTATTGAGAGGCTTATGGGTATGCGCATACTAGTCTAGGATATTGTTATGGGTCGAGCCACCGGGTTATAGTAAGTGGAGACCTTGCCAAGGGGGGAATCTTGGTCGCCTTATCACGAGGCGAAATGCGTGATCATGGTTTGATATTGAGTAACAAATTTGGTCGATGGATAGACCATCGATGTGTTTTCTACTATGCTAGGGCAAATCCTTGAGAGCGATGGCAGTGCGGCTGCGGCTCAAAAAGGATAATATCGGGTCTGGTTGAGGGATGGCAGTGCAGCTGCGCCTCTATCCTGAACGAGGCCTTTTATGATGAGATTCATCAATGGAATAGACCATTAATGTGTAATTTGAGATTGGCCAATAAAATGGACTATTAGCGTGTGTTTTTTGATGAGATTGGCCAATGGAATGGACCAATGGTTTCAGCTTTGATATTATTGATTTAAATAAGTATTTTCTGGTTTGTATCAAGTATTGAGAAAGGAAAATAACTCATATTTGATATGATATGTATATGATATTGTAGGTTTGAAAATATAAGTCTATGGTAAAGGTTTATGCATGCATAGTGATTGCTCGATCTGTTTAAAAGATATATGCACTATTTACTGAACTGTCGTTACTCACCCCCCCTCTTTTCCCAATCTTTCAGATTCTTTGTTTAGCAGCCAATAGAGCGAGAGCAATGTCATTGGGACTTTTTAGTGATTTGAGGCTACATCCTTCTAGTGGAAGGACGGTCATGTCATCCCCTCATCCTAGTAAATTTCAGGGTGTGACAACCGGTTTTGGGCAATTTTTGAGGGAATCGGTCCGATTTCAATTGTGGATTCAGCCACTTGGACCATCTGGACCGGACCGATTATTCTGTTTTTCTTTATACAATTCTTTTTATTAAAACACATTTCTTAAAAAACTAATGCAGCTTTCATTTTCTTTCTTTCTTTTTGTTTTTGTGGAGTAGTAATTTCACCCTTTTTAGGAAAAAATTATTTGAAATTTGGCTAATTCGAAGTGGAACTCTGTAAGCTAGTCGTGAGGACTCAAAACTGTGACTTTTTCGATCGAACAGTGACCTTCCCAGCGAGGCAAGCACCACCAGGCTGAAGAGGGGGTGTCAGTGAATCATTCCATAGCCTCCGTTTGTCTAGAAATTTCCGTTTTAGCCTCCGTTAACGAAGGTAAAAATGCTTCGTAGTCATACAAATCGGCTCGATAAATTGTGTGACTACGAAACATTCTTACCTTCATCAACGAAGGCTAAAATAGAAATTTCGAGATGAACGGAGGCCATAGAATGATTCACCGACACCCCCACTTCAAGTTGGTGGTGCTTGCCTCACCGAGAAGGTCACTGTTCGATTGGAAAAACCGCGGTTTTGGGCCCTCACGACCAATTCGAAAATGGCACTTAAGTGATTTTTTTTTTGAAGTTATGGCACTCAAGTAAGCCAAAAAAAAAGTTATAACACTTAAGTATCCTCCGTACAAA
Source organism: Syzygium aromaticum (assembly GCA_024500025.1). Taxonomy (NCBI): domain Eukaryota; kingdom Viridiplantae; phylum Streptophyta; class Magnoliopsida; order Myrtales; family Myrtaceae; genus Syzygium; species Syzygium aromaticum. The sequence goes on from CM044891.1 coordinate 15,660,212, forward strand.
AGTTATGACATTTGCGCTGTACTTACCTTGAGTTGAAAGACTACGATGGTAATGCTATCACCGACAGATAGGAATAGTGACCGACGAGAAATCACATTGTTTCCAAACCATCACTTTCACAATAAAAGGCTTTAAAATTCTACAAAATGGTTTAACAATGGGAAGGTCAAGCGTCTAATCAATTGTCGTTTTTCAGCTTAAGGCAATCTCTTTTAAGATGTCCCTTCTTACCACAACTCCAACAGACAACACCAGTCCTAAATTCTCTTACCACAACTCCGACGGACAACACTAGTCTTAAATTGACTTCATTTATTCATGTTTGTACTACTTCTGCTAATACATGTACTAGTTCTTTCTATATTTTCACCTACTAAAACAGCAAATATATGTTTACTAGATTTTCTTCTACAGATATTCTCACTTAAAATTAAATCTCGAACACCATCAAACATCAAACTTGTTGACCTAGAGGAATTACTAATAGCAGTAACAGTAGTATTCCAACTATCAGGCAATGAGTATAATAGAATCAAAGCACATACCTCATCTTCAAAATCAATGGCAATTGAACTCAATTGACTAACAATCACATTGAATTCGTTGATATGATCAGCTACTAACGTACCTTCACTCATCTTCAAGTTGAATAGACGTCGCATAAAATAAATCTTGTTGATCGTATAAGGTTTCTCGTACATGTCCGACAAGGCTTCCATCAAACCAGCAATGATCGTCTATTTCATGATGAACGCAATGTTACGAGCCAACGTTAGCCGAATAACACCCAAAGCTCGTTTATCTAGTAACTCCCAATAAGTTTGCTTCATCATCTCTAGTTTTTCCCCAAACAAGGGCAAGTGCAATTTCATCTAATATAGATGATCGTCAATCTAGATCTATCAAAAACCAAAGTCATTCCCAACAAATTTGTCGATTTTTACTTTTCCTTCTTTTGTTTCCATTGATTCGCTTTAACTCAACCAAGCCTGGCTCTGATATTTGCAAAGGCAAGCGATCAATCAATAAAATAAACAGAACAAGAAAATAAATTGGACACCAAATTTACGTGGTTCAGTCATGGCAACCTACGTCCATAGGAAGAACAACACAAAATTTCATTATAAATCAAGCGATACAATAGCAATTACAATCACACTCGAGTTACTCAAACACTATCAGTGTTTCTCAAGCCCCAATTACACCCAATCAATCAAACAATGTTTAGCCCCATAATTCCTTACGAAATAATCTTTCAATCTATAAAGGAATTATACACAAATTTTACTACAAGATTTAATCGCTACAAACACTCAGATATCTTCAAAGTGTAATTCACTAGTAGAAGCTCCTTCTTGATGATCTTCACAAATAACATCCGCTTCTTATTTATATGCAAGAATTGGATTCAAATTAGAAAACCTCTTTTTAGAAAACCTTCTCCAATTAGGAAACCTACTTGAATTAGGAAACTTTCTTTTTCAGGTTCAAAATCGAGACATAATTTTAACAAACAAGATCAAGGTCAACACTTATAGGTTAGCTTGTCACCAAGGGGAAGTGAAGATCGTGGGTGGTGTTAGCGGGCAAAGCCAAATCCTTTTAAGGAGCTTTTTTGTCTTCTCTCTCTTTTTTTTTTTTTTTTTGCTTTTAGGTTAAAAGCTACACTTCATATATCAGCTATAGATAGACTATAGCAGTCACAACCAGGCTAAGAAATGAATTGAGAGAAACAAAAAGACAACAGAAAAAGTGAGTTCTTCTTTGTGAGTGTTCTTAATATCCTTGTGTCCTACTATTGATAGAAGATTATGATTGTATTCCAACTTTCTTCAAAGTCTAGTGGGTTTGCAGAGTGCCTTTGCGCGGAGATGTAGCCCAAGTTTGGGTGAACTTCAATTACAAATTCTTTAACGTGTTCTTCCAAATCTGTTCTTTTATTATTATATTCTGTTAGTGTTGATTGTTTACTTGGGTTATTTTTCTAGAATCGGTTTGCGATTCCTAACAACTGGTGTCATAGCCTAGGTTGGCTAATCTAAAACATTGAGGGTTCTTCGGTGATGTTCGATTGAAAGCAAACGATATGGCCGGAGATAAGATTAGAATCGATAAGTTTGATGAGCAGGATTTCGGATGGTAGAAACTTCAAATTGACGACTATCTTTATTTGAAAGATCTCTATGCACCACTTGAGAATTGGAAACCCAAAATTGTAGAAGTGGATCCGACAATGGAATTGGGATGGAAAATTCTTGATTGAAAGGTATTAGGTGTGATTTGTTTGCGGCTGACGAAAAAGTCGGGGAACCATATCACGCAAGCAAAAAGTGCAAAAAAAGCCATGAATATTATAACGAATATATATATATATATATATATGATAAGCCATCCACATCAAATCAAGTATTTTTGCTTACAAAGTTGGTTAATATGAACTTATCTGACATAGGTTCTATGGCAAAGCATATTAATAGTTTCGTGCAAGTCAGAAGCCAGTAGGAATCTACAAGCATAAATTTGGATATGAAGCTCCAAGCTTTATTATTTTTATGTTCCTTCCGAAAATCTACAAAATCGCAGTGCAGAGTATTTCAAGCACCATGAAGGATGATTTAACTCTAGATGATACTATGAAAAGCATCATAGATGAAAAGATGTGAAAGGTGGAGATAATTTTTTGGCATCTACGTCTTCAACAGCACTTGTAGTGGAGAACTATGAGAGAAGTAAATGCAGAGGAAAATTCAGAGGGCGTGACGAGTCACAATCAAAGGGGAAGAGAGAGGTTATAAAAGATGAGTGTTGTTTTTATCACTAGACCGGACACTAGAGGTTTCAGTGTGAAGCCTACAAAAAGAAGCAACATGATGACAATCAAGGAGCTAATGTGGTTAGTGATGAATCTTTGCAAGAGAACTTGTGTTTGTCTGGATGGTTTGACTTGACGATAGACAAGTGGTTTATTGACTCCGGTGCTTCTTTTTATTACACCTTGCAAAGAGATAAATTTGTTGATTAGGTCAGTGGAGATTTTAGGCAAATGGTTGTGGGAAACGGCCACATGAGTCCAATTATCGGAAAAGAAACTATCAATGTGAACATCTCAAGTGGAGGATATCTAGTTTTGCATGAAACCAAACATATTCCATAGTTGAAGAAAAATCTTATCTCAAACAGTAAACTTGACCAAGAAGGTTTTGCCACAGCCTTTGGATGTGGAGAGTGGAAGATAACCTCAAGCGCGAGAGTAGTAGCAAAGGGAAAATGCATGGGCATACTTTACCTTCTACAAGGAGACAATATCAATGATATGGTTGCAACTATAGTGGCTATAGGTAGTTTGTCTAGTCTTTGGCATTATCATTTGCAAAATCTTGGTGAAAATGGTGTAAAATAGTTATACTCAAGAAAGTTACTTCTAGATTTGCAAAAAGTTTAGCTGGATTTCTATGAGAGTTGCATTTATGGAAAACAAATGGCCGTTAGCTTTCAATTGAACAGGCGAAAGAATAAAAGCCGAAAGCTAGAGCTGGTTCATATTGATGTGTGGGGATCAGCTCAATAACTCTCTTATGGTGGTAAGAGATATTTCGACACTTTCATTGATGATGCGACAAGAAAGACTTGAGTCTATGCTCTCAAAGAAAAATCAAAAGTATTCTGAATGTTCAAAATGTGGAAGACCATGATAGAAAAGATATAAGTTATTAAGATTAAAGCTCTGAAGTCTGATAATTGTAGTGAATACACGAGCAAGGAATTTGCAGAATACTTGAGCTAGGAAGTCATATAGATTCAGGAGAGCAGGAGACTATTCTTAGAACTCCTCAAGAGAACGGTGTAGCTTAGAGGATCGGGATGCAACTATTTATTTGATCAATAAGAGTCCATCTAGTGCACTAGATGGAGAAATTCCGCAAGAGCAGTGGTCAAGTAAAAATGTTAATTATTCATATCTAAAAGTTTTTTGTTGTATTGCATATGCTTTGATTGACAGAGAGGATAGAAAGAAGCTTGATGCTAAATCCCAGAAATTCATCTTTTATTGGATATGATGACGATGAGCATGGCTATAGACTTTGCGATTATGAGAATAACAAAGTCATTCGCAATTGGAATGTGATATTCCATGAAGAAAAGATGTACAAGGATTGTTAGATAGAGCACGAGAAGGCAGTAGAACTAGAATATTTTAAGCTAGATACAATACCCATGAAGGTGGTTCCATTAGAATAGAGTGCACCTAAAGGAGAGGTTCAAGATGAACCAATTATCAATGAGCTGGAAGTTCAAGACGAATGAAATGATCCGGAACAGACTAACGACCCTAAAGTACTTATCTTGAGGAGGTCTATATGTGTGAGAAAGCCAAAGGTAATTTTTTATCCATCAGCAAATACTGTTACAAGTCATGTCTTATATACAGATTCAGGAGAGCCAGAGACTTATGATAAGGTAAAGAAAGACACATCTCATATGTATTGGGAGAGTGCTATGAAAGACGAGATGGACTCGTTACTTCAAAACAAAACTTGGAGTTGACCGAGTTGCCCACCGGTAAAAAGACTTTGTTAAACAAGTGTCTATACAGGATAAAAAAAAAAAATGAAGTAGATGGCAGTATCAGATACAAGGCAAGACTTATGGTCAAGGGTTTTTCTCAAAAGAAGGGATTGACTACTCCGAAACTTTTTCACCAGTAGTAAAAATGACGTCAATCAGAGTTCTATTGAATATAGTTGCAGTAGAGGATCTTTATCTCGAGCAATTGGATGTAAAAACAACATTTTTGCATGGTGACCTAGATGAAGAGTTATACATGGCGCAACCTAAAGGTTTTGAGATCAAAGGAAAAGAGCACATAGTATGTCGCTTGAAGAAAATCTTGTATGGCTTGAAGCAAGCTCCATGGCAATGGTACCAAAAGTTTGTTGGTTTGATGGAAGAAAAGGATTTACACACTGTGAGGGTGATCATTGTGTTTATTTTCACAAGTAATGCGATGGTGCAATCATGTTTCTCTCTTTATATGTTGATGACATGCTGGTGACTAGCTCCACTATGAAGATAATTGCATAAGTGAAAAGGATGTTGGTATCGCAGTTTGCTATGAAGGACTTAGGTAAGGCCAATAATATCTTAAGCTTCAAATCATCAAAGACAAGAAAAATAAGAAACTGTGGCTATAGCAAGAGACTGTGTGAACAAAGTGTTAAAGAGATTCAACATGGATAAGGCAAAACCGGTTGTGACTCCTCTAGCAAGTCACTTCAAACTTTTCAAGGATATGTGTCCAAATACTCAAACTTTGAAAGATGAGATGATAGTAGTCCCATATGCATTAGTAGTGGGAAGTTTGGTTTATGCCATGATGAGCACGAGACCAGACATTGCACAAGCAATGAGAGTTGTGAGTTGATATTTGTAGAATCCGAGCAAAGAGCATTGGAATGTAGTAAAATAGATATTGAGATATTTAACAGGTACATCAAATTACTCTTTTTGTTATTAAGGTACATCTCTAGAATTGCAAAATTATGTGAATATAGATCATTCGAGTCATCGAGATAGTGGTAAGAGTACCACTGGATATGTCTTTACAGTTGCAAGTACATCAGTGAGTTAGGTATCTCAACTACAAAAGTAGTGGCTCTATCGGCGACAAAAGCGAAGCCTCCAAGGAAATCATGTAGTTACAAGATTACATAGAGAAGTTACATGAACGCAGCTAATGAGCACACTGCGAAGTGATAATCAAAGCGCAGTGCACTTAGCATAGAATGCAACCTACCACTCAAGGACCAGGCATATCAAGAGGCGTTATCATTTCTTCAGGTCGGCATTGAAAGATAATGAGTTAAAACTACAAAAGATTGATGGCTCGAAGAATCTAGCTAACATGTTAACTAAGGTGGTAGATAGAGAGAAACGTACTTTATATACTACTACCATTGATATTACTCTATGTTAATTGATGAGGAGTATTGTAAAGGCACAAGCTTTGATTACTAGTTTTTGAAGTAAATGGATGCAAAGTTGCTAGGTGCATTGGGTGTATTTGTCTTCAAGTGAGAGACTGTTGCCAGGTGAAGCCGAATACTTTTTAAGGGCTCTTTCATCTTTTCTCTTCTTTTTGCTTTTAAGTTAAAAGCTATACTTCATATGTCAACTATGGATAGACAATAGCCATCACGACATGGCTGAGAAGAAAATAGAAAGAAAAGAAAAGACAGAAGAAAAAATGAGTTTTTCTTGTGAGTATTCTCAATCTTTTTGTGCCTTGATCTTGAGAGAAGATTACCATTGAATTCCTACTTTCATTGAAATATAGTGAATTCACAGAGTGCCTCCACATGAAGATGTAGCCCAGGTTTGGGTGAACTTCAATAATAAGCTCCCTGGTATGTTCTTCTGATTCTATTCTTATATTATTATATTATGTCAGTATGAATTTTTTGCTTAGGTTACTTTTCTAGAATAGGTGTGGAATTCCTAACAGGTGGAACATACATCACATGGCGCGACCAAGGTTTTTGAGAGTTAAGGCAAAGATGTTGACAAGGGATAGGAGAGTTAGGTGTTGGAGCCAAGCCTGGCAATAGTAGGAGATTTCCTCGAGGACCATGAGAAAGCATTTAGTACGTCGAAGCAACTTGCCACGACCTTGCCTCCAGTCCACATGGAAATGTAGGGAACTAACTAACCGAGGACTGATAAAATATATTCTCATGCTCATAGATAACGTTTCCATGAGAGTACATGATTTTGGGATTGCCTAAAGCATCATACTTTTATTTTCCCTTGCAATTGGTCATCATAAAACGGCAAAATGACACTATAAATGTCATAACTTGTGTACGAAGATTACTTTGGTGCCATAACATTTTTTCGATCACTTTGATGCCAAGTCGAAGGAAAAACAATCACTTAAGTGTTGTCACGCCCCGAACCCCGTCGAGCTCGCGTACATCCCACTGCTAGTCGATATAGTGCGACGTCCTAAGTTGTCGCCGACCTCATCACAATCATCAGAGATTTTTAAATCCACAACGGAAACCACAAACTCACCCTGACAATGGAAACTGGGGAGGATAGGGAAAATATACATTTTCATTTTTCATTCAAACTTATACCACAATATTCACAAAATTTACAAACCTTAATTTACAAGTGCACACCATACTATAAACCATCGATATCAAAAAGAACCGATGACCTGGCATTCTAACCTCAAAAACGGTACTCATCGACAGTCTGATTTATCCACCTCTACACTGGCCCCTACAACCCATACTCGGTGTCCATTCCAAGTCTGACTCCTCGTCCTCTTATTCCAAACTTTCTTAAACCGTTTGCTCCTCCGAAGACTCCAGTTCTGCCTCAATCACAATAAGGTGATTGATGTCACCCGACTTCGCTGGAACTTCGTTCTGACATTCCTTCGCTAATACATCGAAGAAATGATACTCATGCACAAAATTAGGGTCCAAATACTGCTTAAAGGGAAGTATGTACCCTGGTTCCCCTACAAGCTCTTCAAACTCGTTGGATTGAATCTCGGGTTCTACTTCAGGCGCCACATCCTACTCTGGTTCCTCCTCGGGTATTGGTTCTAGATCAATGTCCATTGGATCAACTTCGGCTTGCAATGCTTCGGGCTCGGGTTCATGCTTAGCCCCTGAAGATCCCTGTGCTGCGGTTGCTGGGTACAAACCAGACTGAGCTAAACTAACTTCGGTACTAGTCAACTCTCCGTCTATCGGGGGTACGACAAACGGGTCCCAATCTCCGACTAAATCATATGTGACATCAAAACCTCTAACGGGACCGAACTCATCCCCATCAGCATCCCTGAAATACCAAGCGGTAAACACATATGTCTCCCATAATGGTAGTCCTACTTCTACATAAATGGTCGTGGTGTGCTTAATCCAGGTCATATTATCTCCTAAAAGAAATTCTGTAACTTCATACTCCATGTGCACTGGTACTCCAAAATGCTTTAGTGGCGGTGGCGGGGGATTCATGGCTCGGATGGCTCGGGTCGGGGTTTTGAAAATGTTGGTTGAAACAACCATGAGACTATATCTCAGTAAGTACACCCCTAAACCCCACCTAGGCTATCACATACCTCCACAACCACATGCGTCAGATCATCACATAGCGAGCATTTCTTATACAATCACAAACATATGCAAATCTCGAGTCATGCACTCATTCTATTCTCATTTTCTCTTTTCCACATCACTCGTCAGTGACCCCCGTAAACGTACACACCTTAGGACGGCACAATTCCCACGGTCACATGCCACATCACAATTCTTTCTTACTCATGCACATGCTCAATAAGCATTTACCACACTCAACTGGCCTATCACACGTGGCCCGTGCACGCATCATTTCACACATAAAACATGCTCACTCAACAGTTGGCATGGCAATTTCAATAATTAATTCAATCTGACTCACGCGTGCACTCGACAGGCATATTTCAATCACTCAATTACACAACCACGCACTTAATTATTTCACCACAATTTAATAATAATACAAACACACACTAAATGCACAAATTGTCATTTTTCTCCAACCAATTGGCGTCGGATCAATTTCGGTCCTTCACGACACTTTCTCTGTCTCTTGCCCAAATTAAATTTTTCTGAAGGATTCGGGCACACCCAAAAATTGCACATGTCTAACGTCATCCTAACGTTCCGTTAGGACTTCCTAATTTTCTGATGTTCAATTTGGGCTAAATTCAATAATTAAATTTTATTAAACGTAACTCGAGCCTTTCTCAAACTAATGGGCGGCTTGTTGGGGAAATTCGCAGAATCGACTCGTGACTGATACTGAATCGAGTCACGTGCAAGTTCGTTCGGTACTTGACGATCTCGGTTGTCATTAAAATCGCAAAGATCAATCACTAGATCCGAGGGGTACGATCGTTTGGTATAGGTTCAGGATCATTCGTCAAGTCATTTCGTGGTCCAGCGAAATCACTCGTGATTCACTATTATGACAGTGGTGAACTGACCCCTGACTATCCTTGAATCGGCCAACAGTGGCTCAAAATATCAATTCAGCAATTTCATAATCAAAAATCAATTCACGATCGAATTTTCTTTAGTTGCGCGAATTTAATTCCCCTATTAGCCTTTCCCTAATAGTTAGCATCTCAGGAATGATCAGTTCTAGGCGAGAATTTACTACGAATACATTTCATAAAACTCAGTTATTTTACAAATCCCAAATGGACTAATTTTCAGGATGTCACAATTCTTCCTCCTTACAAAAATTTCGTCCTCGAAATTTACAATTCCTACTGCTACTCAAACAACTGGGGGTACTGACGTTGCATCATCTCTTCGCTTTCCCAGGTTGCAGCTTCAGTCCTATGGTGCTCCCAAATAACTTTGACTATCATGATTGTTTTGTTCCTCAAAACTCATTCCTTACGATCTTCGATTTTTACCGGTTTCTCGACATATGACACTTTGTCATCTACCTCTATCTCCTCGTAATTCAGTACATGCGTCGGGTTCAATTCATATTTCCTCAACATCGATACGTGGAACAAACTATGTACCTGTGATAAACTTGGCGAAAGTGCAAGTCGGTACGCTAAATCCCCGATCTTTTCTAAAACCTCAAAAGGTCCTACGTACCTCGGACTCAGTTTGCCCTTCTTACCAAATCTGGAAAGTCCTTTCATGGACGATACCTTTAGAAATACGTAATCCCCTACTTGGAATTCCAAGGGTTTTCGTCTTCTGTCTGCATAACTCTTTTGATGGCTTTGCGCTGTCTTCAGCCTTTCGCGAATAATTTTAACCGCTTCAATCGACTGCTCAGCTAGCTCTAGCCCAATTATAGCCATTTCTCCAACTTTGTTTCAGCACACGGGCTTTCTGCAAGCACGGCCATAATGCGCTTCGAAAGGTGCCATTCCAATACTTTGCTAAAAACTATTATCATAAGCAAATTCTACTAAGGGCAGTTGCTCTTTCCACTTACCCTGAAAATCCAACATACATGCCCTGAGCATATCCTCTAGGGTTTGAATCGTCCTCTCAGACTGGCCATTTGTTTGAAGATGGTAAGCCGTACTAAACTGTAACTTAGTTCCTAACGCCGTCTGCAGACTTTTTCAAAAATTAGCGGTAAACCTAGGATCACGATCTGAAGTTATTGACACTGGTACCCCATGTAGACGAACTATCCGCTGCACATACAACTCAGCGTACCGTTCTAATGCGAAATCCTTTCGCACAGCTAAAAAGTGTGTTGACTTGGTCAGTCTGTCGATAATCACCCAAATAGTGTCATGGCCTATTTGGCTCCTTGGCAATCCCGTCACAAAATCCATAGTTATATGCTCCCATTCTCATTCTGGGATTTCCAAATGTTGCAATAATCCTCTAGGTTTACAATGTTGTACTTTCACCTGTTGACATGTCAGGCATTTAGCCACGTGCTTAGCAATATCCGACTTCATACCGTTCCACCAGTAATATTGCCTCAGGTTTCGATACATTTTAGTGCTGCCTGGGTAGATACTATAACTGTTGCGATGTGCTTCTAATAAAATTTCTTCCTTAACTTTCGTATCATCTGGCACACATAACCGCCCTCGAAATTTCAATATACCGTCTTCAGATACCTGAAAATCCGGCTTTCTCTTATTAGCATCAACCGTCAGTATTTTCTGAATTTCTTGATCCGTAAACTGTAAAGCCTTAACTTTAGCCCGGATTTCCGGCTTAATTCTTAATATGGCTAACAGGCTCGAGACTCAACTTACTTCAAACTTAAACTCCGAGTCCCGTACTTTCTCCAACAGGGTCCACTCCTTGACCATTAAATACGCGATGCTTGATTTCCGACTCAACGCACCCGCTACCCGGTTTGCCTTTCCGAGGTGATATAAAATATCACAGTCATAGTCCTTCAACAATTCCATCCAACGTCGCTGCCTCATATTTAATTCCTTCTGCAAAAATAAGTACTTGAGGCTCTGATGGTCAGTACAGATTTGAAATCTCTCTCCGCACAAATAATGTCGCCAAATCTTCAAGGCGAACTCTATTGCAGCTAATTCTAAGTCATGCATCGGATAATTCAATTCACGTGGCCTCAACTGCCTTGACGCATAGGCCACTATCTGTCCATGTTGAATCAGTACACATCCCAATCCTTTCAACGACGCGTCACTATATATCTCACATCCTCCAGGTCCTAATGGAATCGTCAACACCGGTGCCGTTGTCAACTTGTGCTTCAACTCCTGAAAACTTCTTTCGCATTTATCTGTCCATTCAAACCTCGTCTCCTTTTTCAATAAATGCATTAACGACATTGCTATTGCCGAAAAGCCTTCCACAAAACGACGGTAGTATCCAGCCAAACCCAGAAAACTCCAAACTTCTGTTACCGTGGTCGGTCTAGGCCACTTCGTCACAGCCTCAATCTTTGATGAATCCACAGAAATTCGTTCTCCTGAAATCACATAACCGAGAAATGCTACTCGGCTGAGCCAAAATTCTCACTTACTAAACTTAGCACACAGCGCGTTCTCCCTTAAAGTTCGCAACACTTAATGCAAATGAAATTCGTGCTCCTCTAGGCTTTTCGAGTACACCAATATATCGTCTATAAACACAATTACTAACTAATCTCAAAATTCCTTAAACACCCGATTCATTAGATCCATAAAGGCAGTAGGGGTGTTCGTTAATCCGAACGGCATCACCGTAAATTCATAATGTCCATATCTCGTCCTAAATGCCGTCCTTAGTATATCCTCCTTCCTAATTCTCAACTAATAATACCCCATTCTCAAATCAATTTTAGAAAACACCGAAGCCCCCTATAACTGATCGAACAAATCATTAATCCTTGGCAAAGGTTATTTATTTTTAACCGTCACCTGATTCAGTTGTCTGTAATCTATACACAATCTTAATGATCCATCTTTCTTCCTTACAAATAATATCGGTGCTCCCCACGGAGACGCACTAGAACGAATAAATCCCTTGTCCAACAATTCTTGCATCTGCACCTTTAATTCTTTTAATTCTGACAACGACATCCTATAGGGTGCCTTCGAGATTAGTTCAGTTCCAGGTGTCAACTCAATTACAAACTCCACTTCTCTTTCTGGCAGCATTCCCGGTAATTCTTAAGGAAACACATCGAGATACTCACACACTACCGCTATATCCTCAAGTCTCGGCTCTTCAGCCGTCGAATCCACTACTGTAGCTAGAAATCCTTGACATCCTTCGTCAAACAATTTCGCCATTTCCACTAAGGAAATCCATGGAATCAAGGGTCCTCCTCGACCTCCCACAAATTTAAAATCTGGATGTCCAACAGGATTAAATTGGATCACCCTGCTATTGCAATCCATTACAGCCCTCTGCTTAGACAGCCAATCCATACCCACTACCACATCAAAGTCGTACATATCTACAACCGCTAGATCATTCATTTCCCCCTATCCCCAATCACAATCTTACAGTTTGGACGACCCAACGAAATCATCATCTTATCATTCAAGGGAGTCGTCACGCATAACACAATATCAAGCAATTGCGGTTCTATTCCAATCAATTCAACAAACTGTTTTGATATGAAATAATGCGACGCTCCAGGGTCAAATAAAGCATTCGCAGCATGGTTACATAGAGAAATCGTACCTGTGACAACCCCTAGTGCGTTCTCAGCCTCTCATCTAGTCATAGCATATACTTATCCTTGCGCTTGAGGCCTATTCTGGTTTGCTATCTGGGCCGCTCCAATTTGATTCTCATTCTGAGGTGGTAGCAAAGCAGGCGGCCTATTCTGCCTGGAATTAGGGCAATTCCTTATGTGGTGACCAAATCCTCAATATTCAAAACACGCTCCGCCCCTAGTTAGACAAGGTCCACTTCCATGTCTACCTCCACAGATCCTACACGGACCATTCCCGATTCGAACTGGCTTCCCAATATTTCTTTTAACTAGCGGAGTGAAACGCCTATTATCCAACATCGGCCTCTTCCTAGGATTACGATTGTTCCAACCCTGGACAAATCTCGACCCAAAAGCAGCGACCCTATCCATCTAATCCCGCTCAAGAATCTGGGCCCTATCAAATATTTGCTCGTACGTCCTCAGATTTACCAGTAACAACTGGCTACAAATATCAGCTTTCAATCAGTCTAGAAATCTTCACGCCTTATCCTCAGGATGTTACACCATTCTAGACGCGAACTTAGATAATCTCGCAAATTCCGCCTCATACTGATCTACCGTCATCTGGCCCTGGCGGAGTCTCATAAATTTTGCGAGTTTTCTCTCTCTAGCACTGGCCAAGAAATATTTCTCATAAAAGCTCTCAGTAAAAGTAGCCCAAGTCCTGGCTGTACCTTCTGGAAAAACCCTATCTTTGGTGGTTTTCTACCAATCATTCACATTTTCCTGCAACTGGTATACTGCCAAAGTCACTTTTTCATAATCATTGTACTCTAGCACCTCAAAAGCTTTTTGGAGCTCCTCTACCCATCGAGGTGCAACCTCAGGGTCACATTTCCCAAAAAACTTAGGCAGTTTAAACTTTATAAACTGCTCTACCGATTGATGCATCGGTCTATTCACAACCACTTGCCCATGCCCTTGATTCTCGTTATTATTGACAGTTGCAACGGTCTCGACAGCTTGGGCAATCGGAGTAGCTCGCTCCTGAGTCTGTTGTCCTATTATGTTACCAATCTGCTCTAGGGTTCTCATGACCGCTTCCATTCTAGGATCCTCAGCAGGTCTAACTTCCATTTTGGGGTTTGCTGCTGCTCCAGCATCAACCCCTAGATTTTTTATCGCTCCTACACCCATTCCAAGATCCTCTACAGCTCTAGCTCCAGTACGACCTCTACCCCTTGATCCTCTACCGGCGCCCCTTCTTAGGACTCTTCCTATGCCTCTTCCTTCGCTGCTCATTATCACAATTCTACCACTCTCATACCTGCTATAATTCCACTCAGGAATTACCGATCTAAACCAACTAGCTCAATCTGATTCTAAGCAGTGAATTAACACAATGACCCACCCAGCAGGTAATTCCCCATTATCAATCACGAAGTCACAAACACAAGAGTCTGAGCACTTACCTCAGGTCCAAACGCACCTACATTTCAATTACCACAAAACAATTAACTTACTCAAACAATCACAGCAACAATCTGGAGGCACGTGTAGCTCGTTCCGCCCTACAACTTACTAAGATCTCTCTAAATACTACCCTAGGGTCTCTACTTCTTATCACTCCAAATTTCGACCAATTTTAGATTGAGCTGACCTTGCTCTGATACCAATTCAAACGGGGATATCACGCCCCGAACCCCCGTCGAGCCCGCATACATCCCACTGCTGGCCGATTTAGTGCGACGTCCCAGGTTGTCGCCGACCTCATCACAATCATCAGAGATTTTTAAATCCACAGCGGAAACCACAAACTCACCCTAACAGTTGAAATTGGGGAGGATAGGGAGAATATACATTTTCATTTCTCATTCAAACTTTACCACAATATTCACAAAATTTACAAACCTTAATTTACAAGTACACACCATACTATAAACCATCGATATCAAAAAGAACCGATAACCTGGCATTCTAACCTCAAAAACGATACTCATCAACAGTCTGATTTATCCACCTCTACACTAGCCCCTACGACCCATACTCGATGTCCATTCCGAGTCTGACTCCTTATTTTCTGATTCTAAACTTTCTTGAAACGTCTCCTCCTCCGAGGACTCTGGTTCTGCCTCAATCGCAATTGGGTGATTGATGTCACCCGACTCTGCTGGAACTTCTTTCTGACCTTCCTCCACTAATACATCGAAGAAATGATACTCAGACACAAAATTAGGGTCCAAATACTACTCAAAGGGAAGTATGTACTCCGGTTCCCCTACAAGCTCTTCAAACTCGTTGGGTTCGATCTCGGGTTCTACTTCGGGCCCCACATCCTGTTCTGGTTCCTCCTCGGGTATTGGTTCTAGATCGATGTCCATTGGATCAACTTCGGCTTGCGATGCTTCGGGCTCGGGTTCATGCTCAGCCCCTGAAGATCCCTGTGCTGCGGTTGCTGGGTACAAACCAGACTGAGTTAAACTAACTTCGGTACTAGTCAACTCTCCGTCTATCGGGGGTACGACAAACGGGTCCCAATCTCCGACTAAATCATACGTGACATCAAAACCTCTAACGGGACCGAACTCATCCCCATCAGCATCCCTGAAATACCAAGCGGTAAACACATATGTCTCCCATAATGGTAGTCTTAAATGGTCGTGGTGTGCTTAATCCAGGTCATATTATCTCCCAAAATAAATTCTGTAACTTCGTACTCCGCGTGCACTGGTATTCCAAAATGTTCTAGTGGCGGTGGCGGGGGATTCATGGCTCGAGTTAAGGTTCTGAAAATGTTGGTTGAAACAACCATGAGACTATATCTCAGTAAGTACATCCCTAAACCCGACCTAGGCTATCACGTACCTCCAGACAATCACAATACACAACCATACACGTCAGATCATCACATAGTGGGCATTTCTCATACAATCACAAACATATGCAAATCTCGGATCATGCACTCATTCCGTTCTCATTTTCTCTTTTCTACATCACTCACCAGTGACCCGTGTAAACGTACACGCCTCTGGTATACTGCAATAACTTATCACAACACTTCAGGCCTGCGTAAATGTACACGCCTCAAGCCATGTATATTGCCCGTGTAAACGTACACACCTCAGGCTCAACACCTACCACCTACTGCGCAACCCGCGTTGAAGTACACGCCTTAGGCTGGCAGTCTTCCGATAATACCGGGCATCATCCCGCATAAAAGTACACGCCTTAAGACGGCATAATTCCCACGATCACATGCCACATCACATTTCTTTCTTACTCATGCACATGCTCAATAAGCATTTACCACACTCAATTGGTCCATCACACGTGGCCCGTGCACGCATCATTTCACACATAAAACATGCTCACTCAACAGTTGGCATGGCAATTTCAATAATTAATTCAATCTGACTCACGCGTGCACCCGACAGGCTTATTTCAATCACTCAATTACACAACCACGCACTTAATTATTTCACCACAATTTAATAATAATTCAAACACACACTAAATGCACAAATTGTCATTTTTCTCCAACCAAATGGTGTCAGATCAATTTCGGTCCTTCACGACACTTTCTCTGTTTCATGCCCAAATTGAATTTTTCTAAAGGATTCGGGCACATCCAAAAATCGCACGTGTCTTTCGCAACGTCGTCCTAACGTTCCATCATGACTTCCTAATTTTTCGATGTCCAATTTAGGCTAAATTCAATAATTAAATTTTATTAAACGCAACTCAAGCCTTTCTCAAACTAACGGGTGGCTTATTGGGAAAATTCGCAGAATCGACTCGTGATTGATACTGAATCGAGTCACGTGCAAGTTCGTTCGATATGTGACAATTTCGGTTGTCATTAAAATCGCAAAGATCAATCACTAGATCCGAGGGGTATGATCGTTTGGTATAGGTTCAGGATCATTTGTCAAGTCATTTCGTGGTCCAGCGAAATCACCAGCGATCCACAATTATGACAGTGGCGAACTGACCCCTAACTATCCTTGGATCGGCCAACAATGGTTCAAAATATCACTTCAGTGATTTCATGGTCGAAAATCAATTCACGATCGAATTTTCTTTATTCACGCAAATTTAATTCCCCTATTAGCACTAAAGTGATCCAAAAAAAACTTATGGCACCAAAGTGAACGCCGTATATAAGTTATGGCACTTATAGTGTTCTTTTGCCATTATAAAACTGTTGTAATATTTTGAGATTCTAACGAGAACGGTTTTGTCCATCAAAATACTATCTCCCTATTTTCCCACTTTGATCCATATTTATTGCCCATGTATCTTAGAATGTATCATAACCTTCGGATAATATATTTGAGAACATTCTTATCGAACACTAGAATTGAGTTTAATGAAGGTCATAGAGTAATCTGTCTTGCAGCAACGCAATATTTCAATATAAGACGCTAAATTCTAATTTCAGATAATACTAGATGCAAAGCATAACTATTTAGAAGATGTAAAAAGTAATCTCTCTAGGAAAAATAATAGGAGGTTATAGTACAAGTCGACATTTTCCATCTTTTAACACATTTCAATTTACACAAAAGGAAAGATAGATTGTCAAGGTTTTATATAAGCAAGTGTCCAATAACTAAACGTGTGTTCCGCACAATATCTAAGTTTTTGTCATCCGATAAAAATGGCAGTATCATAATGTCCGCTTGACCCAATAATCTATATGACAAAAACATATACAAATGTAACACAGAATTGTTCGTGCAAAACGAGACAAGTGTCAACATATCGCCTCTAAACCTAGTTTTCGCAATCTTCTCAAGAATGGGAAACAATAATATGGAATGAGCATTCTGGGTAACTATGCCCAAAATTTCAAAAGCTTTCTTCCATGTCATCTCTATCAAGTTTATCCTCCAATTGAAAGAATATAAATCCACATGAGAGGGCGCTTCATCTTCATCACATACAACAAAGCCATCTTGCCTCTCTCTCTTTTCTTACTTCCGTCTCGCGGAGCAGTCGATTGCAAGAAGCAGCTCAATTAGGTAGAGAAAATCCAATTTATATTTAATTGTCCAAGAAGAGTTAGCTATCTTGCTTGTTGGATTGTATTCCTGATATGGTTTTAGATCTTATGCAGATTGTGGTATCTTAGATTATCATGCAGGGCTAGTCAAATGAGAAGGCCCACGTGAATTTGAAAAAACCATGACCATGCTTGATTATGAGATATACCCTGACCCATAGAACTATCTTGTTGAGGTTTAAAATGAATGTATTAGCCCACTTCGATAGGATGACTCACGGAATAACCCTAGAAATGATTCCTGTTAGGGCATCTTCGTGATCTAAGCACAGGAAAATCACCCAATAGATAGGCAAGAGGCAGATTATTATGCTCGGCAGCTCTTTGTTCGGTAATGACCCGCAGTTAATGATCATATCTGTGAAACATCTTATAAAGTGTCATTCCATTCGTTTTTCCATCAGAATTTATGTCTAGCCGGCTTGATTACCGACGAACGGTCGTCGGGATGTGCCTGTCAATTTGCTATGTGCGAATTCAATTCTTCTTAGGGTTGGATGAACATTGCAAGTGGGGATTTGTAAGAAATCGCATCTTTTCTTATCTTCTTAATCGCCTGCTGATAATAACTTTAGGGATATTAGATTCATCTCATCTTAGCAGCCATGTCTTGAGTGAAATATTCCAACCATTTGTTAAAATGCTATCCAATCCAAAAACATTCAATAGGTAATTATATTTATCGTATTTATAAAATAAAAAAAGGTGTGCCAAATCTCTTAAGTCATCTTATGTTTTCTAATTTCTAGATTTCTCAGTACTCGAATTCTTTTATTCATTGAACTTTAAAAAATTCCTTTATGATTTAACATTTTTTCTCCAAATAAATATGATAAAATTTTTAGCTTTTCAGTGGAATCTTTAGTTTAGGCAAAAGGACACCAAAAGTGTCATAAGTTGTGTACGGAGGACACTTTAGTGCCATAACATTTTTTCGGATCACTTTGGTGCCAAATCAGAGGAAAAGATATCACTTAAGTGCTAATTTGGCCGGAAATCCGACGTAACATTTTTTATTAATTTCTGACGTTGACGTAGCTCGCTGGAAGATGAGTCAGCATATACAATCAACATTTTTTATTTTAAATAATTTTTTTCTTTTTTTTCTTTTTTTTTCCTCTTCTTTTCTTTTCCTTTATTTTCTTTTTTTTCTTTTCTCCCCTCGTCAGCCAGTTGCCAGTGGCTGGCCACCGGCGAAGCCCGTGAAGAGCTGGGCGAGGGCAACCTTGCCTATGGCCGGCGAAGGGCGGCCTAGCCAAATCTGGGCAAGGCAACCCTCGCCGGCGACAAGCGAGGCCGCCCCTCGCCGGCCATTGGTGAGGGGAGGCCTCGCTAGATCTGGGCAAGGCGACTCTCGCCCATGGCCGGCGAAGCGAGGAGACCCTCGCCGACGACTGGCGAGGGCGGCCTCGCCAGCCATCAACCGAAGGGTCGCCTCGCCCAGATTTGGCGAGGCCGCCCCTCGCCGACCATGGGCAAGGCTGCCCTCACCTAGCCCTTCCCGGGCTTCACCGGTGGCCAAGCCAGCCACCGGCAACCGGCCGACAAGGAGAAAAAAGGAAAAAAAAAAAAAAAAAGAAAGGAAAAAGGAAAGAAGAGGAAAAAAAAAGAAAAAAAGGAAAAAAATTTATTTAAAATAAAAAATGTTGATCACTTTAGCAAGCCACGTCAGCGTCAGAAATTAATAAAAAATGTCATATCGGATTTCAAGCCAAATTAACACTTAAGTGATCTCTTTTCCTCCGACTTGGCACCAAAGTGATCTGAAAAAAAGTTATGGCACCAAAGTGTTCTCCGTACACGATTTATGGCACTTCTAGTATCATTTTGCCCTTTAGTTTATACCCCTTAGTAATTGCTCCTAAACTGAAAAAAAAAAAAAAAAAGTGAATTTCACGTCTTTTAACTGCTTAAATATAGAACATGGATATTAGTAATTATTCTAGTCATTTATCATACTCGTTCTATATTCCAAATCTATTTAACATGGACTCGAATCATTGCTGTATTAATAGTTTATACTTTTGGGACATGCGACGACCATCTTCTGACATAACTTCATTTCCATTCTCTTCCTTTCAATTTCGATTTTACAGGCTCTAAAATTCTCCAGGGGACATATACTTCTGTTACTGTTTCGTTATATTCCTTTTAGTGTACTCTTCCTCTTTTTTGTTAACCTCATGATCTCGCTTGAAGGTCAATTGGAGATGCCAACACCAGAAGAAACCCTCCAGAGCTGTTTGAGTTTGTCGGATATGACTTCCCGGATGGCTTGCATACCCTTGATTTCTGTGCCACCCTTGAGAATTGCTTGAAGTATGTGCGTGATGTCCACTTGCTGATTTTCGACTCGCTTCATTGCTTCGAAGAAGAAGACAGGAAAGGACACTGCAGGTATATATGTATCTTAGTTCCCATGGTTCTTCATTGAAGCCCATATATCTAAGTATATTTGGTTATTGGGCTACTCTTGCTAATGCTAAGGTATTCAATCTCTCCTATCTTCTCTATGCATTGGCCTTTGACTTGATATCCTAACAAGCCAATGAGATTGAGTTGATTTCTAGAGTATGATATCATAACAATACAAGGTTAAGGTGGTGAGAAATACACATGTTCTGTTTCGAGATAAACTGATGCAGACACCTTGGAAAAATTTAGGTACTTAAACACCTTGGAGAAATTGACGAAATTCAGGGAGACTAGAGACCCCTTGACTGAGTTCTTCTAGATCTTTCAGATTATCCACAAGCAACAAAAGTCCATGCTCAAGAAGTTGCAGATCAATAAGAAGGAGATTGACAAGAAGCTCAAGAGCATACGCACTTGGTCGATTGTCTCAAACATTATATTGATTGCGATTTTCCAAGCCATGCTGATCTATTCGGTCGTGACTGCTGCAGTGGTTGCTCCACCATTCACTGCCGCTTTAGTGGCTGCAGTTGCCTTTCCCATGGATTCGGTGGGCAAGTGGATCGATTCCCTTTGGAAGAATTATGAAGATATATTAGAGGGAGAGAAGGAGGTGATCACCTCAATGCAAGTGAGTACTACAAACCTTTTTTTCTCCCTTATTACAGAGATCATTTCCACCATTTCGTCACACCAAGTTAACATCCCTGTTAAGTTCAAAACAATAGTTTCCCCTAGAAGTTCTCACGTCTAACATAATGAACATTTTGAGGCTGGGGTTGATTTTTATGTAGCTGTAAGGATGGGAACATTGTCTTGGAGTCCAAAATGCAATGAACTCTGCAAGAGAAGTCACCATGATTTACATGAATAAATTCTTACGACTAAAAGCTCTACAGGCCGGTACCTTTGTTACTCTCCAGGTCCTGGACACAATCAGAGTTCTTATTGACCGTTTGGAGGTACAGATCAAGAGCCTCTTGCAGATAGCTGATTTTGCGATTGAGGGGGGACCAGAGGCAGTGAAGCACGGAATAGAAGACATCAGGAAGAAGCTGAGAGATTTCGTGAAGGATGTCGAAGAACTGGAAAAGCAAGCCAACATGTGCTTCAGAGGATTATGAGCCCCCCACCAATTAAAATGGCCCCCCTATAGTGCCATAGAGAACTGTTGCTAAGGGTTTGTTTCATTGTGAAGGATGTTATGTGAACCTCAATTGCATTGCCTTCTTAGTTCAATAAAGTGGAAGACATCAACATTTGGCATTTGATTTGTTAATTATCAAAAATTGGTGCAGCTTTTTGACATAAAGGCCTTCATCATCTTCCTGCTTTGGATAGGAATTCTTCGATCCCTAGTTGATGCCAAGGGAAGGTATGATCTTATTATATTTGCTTTGCTACGAGATGCTCGAGAAAGAATCATCAAAGCTGGACATGAAATGAGGTTGGCATATGCATGTAATTGATATGGGTGAGCACGGGAACCAAATCGACCCGAGAACCGAAGCAGCTAGTTCCGGGCAGTTCTCGAAGGAACCAATCCGGTTTCAAGTTCCTAATTTCCTTGTCCGATTATCAGTTCCTAAAATTTAGAATCAATGAAAACCCGTCTAGTTTTAGGTGTAAATCCACCCACTTGGACTACCTGGACCGAACCGATTATTCTATTTTTCTTTTTTAAAATTCTTATTATTAAAACACATTTCTTAAAAAAAAAACTAATGCAGCTTTCATTTTCTTTCTTTTTGTTTTTGTGGAGCAGTAATTTCACCCTTTTAAGGAACAAATTATTTGAAATTGGGTTAATAAAACCAAAAACCCCAAACTGATACACTTATGACAATTTTACCCTAAATTATTTTTTTGACCACAAAAAACCCCCAAACTGGTACATCTGTGACAAATTTATCCCAAATTAATATTTTGACAACTAAAAACCCGAAATTGGTACATTTGCAACAAATTTACAAACTGGTACACCTATGACAAATGGAGGATAAAATATAAAACTGGTACATCCGATTAACTATTGCGTGTCATTCAACAAAATAATTTGATAGTAAAATTTAACGGAAACAAACTAAAGGTAAATTTGTCAAAAGTATATCAATATGGGGTTTTTGGTAGTCAAAAGGGGAGTTACACCGCCAGTTCCTGGACTCACTCGAGAACCAAACTAGTCTAATTTAATTTCAAGATCAAGTGGGCTGGTTTCCGGTTCTAAGGTGAGAACCAGCCTACCCTAGAACAAATTTCCCCTAATAATTGATATATACTATGGGGTCTTTCTGTGATTATATTTTTATTTATAACTTGACTCTAATTAATTAATATTATTTATATATATCAAACAACCATAGTGAAGGTCAAACCACCATAAACACTCAGTCTCTACTCTCCTTGTAATTTTAAATATCGACATAGTATCGAAACCGGAAAAAGCATCAAATTCCTCAACATCTCTTCCCCAAATCCACACTTTTTTTTTGCTCCTTTTTGTATTCCGATTCATCTCCAGTTTTTCTTCTTCTTTATTTTCTCTTTATCCATTATTTTCTATTTCCATTAATCCCAATTTCTCATTACCTCTCCCCCCAACATTCCCAGTGGCACAAATCTTGTCTCCGTCAATCTTGATGTGAACAATTATTTTTGTGAAAAGCTTTGTTTGAACCTATTCTATTATGTAATGGTCTACTGGACCATATGGATGGGTCTTTTGCATATCAATCAAAGCTTGTTCTTAATGACAATGGGACCATGGTGGTCGATCCCTCCTATTTCACTTGCGTCAAGAAAGATAAGTGCCTCTGTAGTTTAATCAATTCGACCTTCAAAGTTGAGAATTTTCATGAAGTTCTCAACCTTCGGACATTTCGGGAGGTTTGGCTCACTCTTAGAAGACGCTTTATCGATCGCTGCACGGCCAAGTTAATTGGACTGAAACTTGATTTTAGAATGCTATCAAGAAACCCAATCAGTACATGTTTGACTATCTTTGAAATTTAAAGCCAATTGCGAACTCTGACACTACAATCAATTGCTCCGTCGACAAGGACTTAAAAGATTCAACCCCTCAGTGGGATCCCCATTTGAGTACGATCCCTTTGTCACACCAAAGTCACCAATAGCCCTACAATTCCTTTGGTGATCTGCCTTCACAGCTCCTCAGCCAAGAAGAACTATTTCTTCGAAAATCTTAATCCTCACCTTCATTCAATATTCATCATGCTTTGATTAGCCATGCCACTGCACCCATTCTCCCGTTCCAAGGGTCAAGGGTGGACGTAATTCTAGGGGCAGAAAATCTAGTCAGTGACACAGTAGAAGGTTCTCCACTAATGAATTGGGTTTGCAATCTGCCTATAATTGGTTCAACTCACAGTATCAGCAGACCCGAATTTTAATCGCTCCTTTGCCTCTTCTGGTCGGCCCCATTGTGGTCTAAGGCCCTATGTTGCTCCATACACCTAGGGATGCATTCTCAAATCTTGGCCTAATCTTATTTGTCAAAACTATAATGAAAACAGGCACACCACGCTATAACGTCAACAATTGTTCAGCCATGCCTTCACCACCAATGATCTCTCGGAATCCTTCTCAACTGTCTCGATTGGCGAGACTTCTGATCCCATGTGGTATCTTGATAGTGGAGCATGGGCACACATAACTAATGAGACACTCCTAAAACCTATAAAGCTAGTTGGTTGGTGATGCTCATTTATTTCCTATAAAGCAAGTTGGTAAAGCCTTTTTACATACTGGTTCTCAATCTTTAGTGTCATCTTATATCTATCATATCCCCAATCTAGCTCACAATATTCTCTTTGTTAATCAACTTTTCCATATAGATTGCCACACCGTTGATTTTGATGGTTCGTCCATTTATTTGAAGGACCAACAAACTAGGAAATTTCTCCTCCAAACTAACTCCTCTCATGGATTTTATCCGGTCTCCAACTCATTGGTGTCATCTCACTTGCATCCTATTGTGACGTCCTCCACCTCCCTCACTCGCTAGCATGCTTGTCTTAGTCATTCTAATAAACAATTTTACTCGTGTTTGCAATTCAAGTTTTAAGATAGTATTTTGTGATTCTTGTTTAGTGGGAAAATCTCATCAATTACCTTTTGAACCTGTTAGTCATCTTGCATCTTTTCCTTGGGTTATAATTTATTCTTATGTCTATACGAGTCCATTTTATCTAAATTTATTGATGACTACTTTTGTTTCACTATGGTCTTTCCCATGAAAAATAAATACAGGATGCCTACACACTTTCATTATGTTGTGTTATAAAAAATCTATGCAATACCAAAACTAAATTTTATAGACCGATGGCATGAGTGAATACACTAGTAATTCATTCTAAACATACTTACGTGACAATGGTTTTGTTCAACGTCTTTCTTGTCCACACACCCTATCTCAACATGGCTTGTCCAAACACAAAATCAAACAATAAGTCAAAATGTCTAATGCATTCTCATATTCCTCCGATATGTTGGACTTATGCTCTTCTCATTATTGTTTACACAATTAATCACCTTCCCACTCATTCCTTTAATGCTTCTCCTTTCCATTGTTCTATTTTGATTGCCGTTTGATTACTCATTCTTTCGTGTTTTTGAATGTTCTTGTTGTCCATTTCGTCCGTCTCATGTCATCCATAAGTTGGCACCTCAGTCCATGCCATGTATATTTTTGGGGTACACATAGAATCGCAAAGGCCATCGTTGTCTTGATTGGTCGAGTGATCGGATTATTATCAGTTGTCATGTTTGATATGATGAGGATTTTCTCTTTTCATAGAATCCTTCACCCCTTTTAATCTCGTAACTCACTATTCCATATTAGCCCCTTCTCTTTTTCTTTCCTCAAATCAACCGATTCTACCTTCTCCCGCGTCCAGCCCTTTCTCCTCCTATCGGCTCAAACTCCTCATTCGCCTCTCTCCTCTTCGCTAGCCCAACCTCCTACCCACCTCTCAGCCCACCCAACCTACTTCAATGTATTTTTTTCCCTGCACTGCTTCTCCCTTCGACCTAACTTATTGTGCCCGAACCTGACCCGATACCTTCCACAACATACCTGAAAGTCCTCTCTATCTTTCTATCTAGAACATTCTTCTCTTAACATCATCCTATGCAAACTCATGCCAAATCTAGAATTTCTAAATTATATTTATTCTTTATCTCTCTCACTCTTTTCACGAAGAGACATTGAGTTGCTATTCTTAGGCCATTCCTGAACAACATTGGAAAGTAGTTATCATGAATGTATTTTAACACCTGGTCACCAACCATATGTGGGATCTTGTACCACTTCAAAGCTCATCATGTTTCATGGGCATTTAAGCAATCGGCGAGACTGGACTATAACAAGACCTTTGACCCAGTCGTTAAACCTACTATAATTCGGGTTGTTCTCTTTATTGTGATTTCATCAGGATGGTCCATACATCAATTTGACATCAAAATTGCCTTCACACACTCAATCTCTCATGAGGAAATTTACATGCACCGACCTCTAGGTTACTCTTATCTTGAGTTCTTGAATCACGTGTGCCATCTACGGAAAGTTGTTTATAGTTTAAAATAGGATACACATTCATGCTTTCATCACTATTATTATCTTTGGGCTTCACTGCGAGTAAGGTTGATCCTTCACTATTCATCAATGCTTTCTCTTGGGGTTGTCTATATAATCTACCATATGTATCCTTGTCACGGTCTTTCATTACGTGACTCTTAAAGGAATTTGCTAGGGATTTGGGACCAGTTCACTATTTTCTGGGTGTTGAGGAGCATCACCGCACTGATGGTACCCTTTTATCTCTAGCAATGACGCATTTTTATGCACATTTGACCTCATTAAGGTCAAGCACGTGTCCACTCCCTTGGCCTTAAAGACTTTGTTGTCCGCTAACAATGTTGTAGCTCACTGTGTTGCTAAAATTATTTATATTCGCCAATTACTTTTTAAGCTCAGGATCCCTTTTTGATTCTCTCGCCATATATTGGGAAATCTTTGCCAGCTATCTTACTCTCAACTCCATGTTTCATGCTCATACCAAACACATTAAGCTAGACTTTCACTTAGTTCAAGAGCGGATTGCATCTGGCAATCTACATGTTCGCTACGTGCCATAGCAGATCAACTAGCAGACATATTCAATAACGGACTACCAAATGTGCAACACATGCTATTGAGATCCAATCCCTAAGTTGTTACACCTATTTCGGATTGAAGGGTTATTAATATGTAATTGATATGTATTATGGAATTTTATTTCTAATTGTATCCTATCTGTAATTAGTTGTTGTTCAGGCAACCCTAATTAAGGTAAATTCACCATAAACATTTTGTCACCACTCTCTGTAACTATGTCGCTACTCTCTTTATGATTCTAAAGATCAACAATATGATAGTTAAAGGTGGTCACTCTTACAATGATTGACATGTCCCTTCTCGTGACAACCTTCCAGGATGACATTTACAAGGATGCTTCCTTGTTAATTTTAAACTTGGAGCTGAGATTATAAATCCACGAGCCTAACTAAGTCACATTACTGTGATCACGTGGACGTCATGTCAAAACCTATGATAAAACTTCCCTTGTTACACTGATAAACAGATAGACCTTTGCAGGTTCGATGAACAATTGGAACTGTGGGGTAGGATGGAAAGTTCTTAATATTCAAAGTTTAAGTAATAAGCCCTTGCTTTTGTTGCTCTCATGTCTAGTTCCATAAGTTGATCAAACAAGTTCAGATGACTAATACAAAACTGAACTGCTGAAAAAATGGCCAGGCTCTTGCGAAAAGAAGAAATTCTGAGCTACGACAGAATAGTTAACTTCTTGTTGAATTGTGTGTAGAAATCATTATGTTCATGAGAAACGTCTGTTCCAAGTCTGACAACAGATGAAAGCTGAATTAACCGAATGAAAGACGGACTGCAGAAACTCAGCACAACGAATCATCCATGAGAACAAAACGGATCCTGCATATACTCCTCATTCATAGTATTCCTCAATAAAACTACTTGGTAAAAACAGACATCTATAGACTGAAGCATATAGAGTAAGACACATTTCGGCACTGTTGACGAGAAATAATGGAGGAAGAAATTGCGGGTTCTGGATTGTTCTTGATTAATGCTTGGCACTAAGTAATGACAGCTTTGCCAGAGCCAATAATTGGCCGTGGGCAAATGTTACAATTGGTTGCAGATGCCAGATATGCACAAACGGAAGAAACAAACACTTTAAACGATATGGATGAGAAAATGTGAGATATGTAATGTGCAGGTCAAGAAGATAACTCCAATAGCATTCAGAAGGCACTTTATGAGAACTTTCCGTTCTGCTCCTGGATCAGGGAAATGGCCTTACAGTGGAAGTGCAAGAGCAGCTGGTCCTTGAAGCAGAATGTGTCCATCAGCCAAAAAGTGCGGATCAAACACATTGTCCAGGAAAGTGTAAGAAATCAAATCCAAAAGCTTAAGCTATTAGATGGAGGGAAACACATGTACATAAAAAGCATAGAAGACTCGTTTGTCAAACGATTTAAGACAGTACTTCAACAAAAAGATAGGCAATGGTACTCGTAGCCAATGGTCACATCATATACTGCAACAGTGGAAAGACCCTTTTCTCAAGCTGGAAGGGACAGTAGACAGGACTTCTTCCACGATTCATTTTCACTGTTAGTAAGAGTACTAATTTTTTGGCTGTCTTTCCCTGGAAATATATTTGCCACACTATTTTCTTCTTAATTCAGCTCAAGATAGAGTCATTACAATTCATGAATGTCCTCTTTTTCAGTAAAAGAAGAAATCGAGAAGATTTCATCACCTATATCATTCCGGAATGGAGAAAAGTACGATTTCATTTTCCTTATATTACCTAGGACAATTCATATTTTGAGAAACTACAGGACATGCCACCTGATTTTTCATGTCAAATCTTGAAATAGGTGCTCATTAAGACACACCTTCTCAATTTCCACATGAAAAATTAATGAATTTGCTTCAGCATTGTTTGACTTGGAGGAATCCTGGTAACAAATGATCGATTTATCACCAAGCCATCAATACTTGGCTCCTATTTATGACTACCAATTAGAATAGTACTACTGGATCAATTTATGTGGAACCTATGAGGTCCATATTGGATGCCTCAGCTAGAAATATAACCCCGCCACTACCTCAGTCAAAACAGATGCAAAAATAAGACAACCTGAATCCAGAGATGCCCGCAACTCCTGCAAGCATGCATAAACCCCTTTGTCTTTGGAAGCAGCACATTTTTTAGGATTAGTAGGCCATTTTCAGCAGCATATTTTTTACTTCGAACACACTTCTGCTCGCTGCAATGAACATTTTAAGCTCAATCTACTAGGCATATAGGATACAGAAAAAACAGAACAAAGTTCGTCTATCTGAAGGCTGTTTCGACCAAAAAAGACTTAGTTCCAATGTCTCATTTTTATAGTCCGAAATAGTTGTCTCCTATAGTGATCTTTTCCGGAAAAGTGATTAGAATAGGGTTTTAAGAAACAAACATATCTACCTCATATGGTGATGTTCTCTGATAATTTGATTTGCATCTGGCTTCAAATTCGACGCAAAGAAAACATTATTTGCCAAACCTAAACTCTGGTCACAATTTTTGCCAATATGTATCACCCAAGATTCACATTCAAGAATTGAAATGCACGATAAAATGCTCACCCTCATCTTTATTTAAGAACAAATATAAGATGTGTAAATTAATAACATGGAATATCCAAGAAATAAATTAAATTGCATAGTGTTTGTCCAAGATTTAGTGAAGAAAAAAACATTCTCCAATGGTTATTCGGAATCATCTTCCAATAGCTATCCTCCAGCTGTAGATAGTAGTCAGTTCTTGACCTCCAGTGATCAATTTGAGGTCCAAGGCCACTTTCCAAGTGCATCTATATAACCCAAATTAGAGAATGCTGATGTAGGACCAAGCACAAAAATTTCAAAGTAATAAGGTAAGATAAAACCGAATTAACAACGGGGTCACAGAGTATGATGGGGAAGCAACAATTGCTTCAATAACTTCTCCAACATTTCTGTAGCTTCCATAAAGGCTGAACTAGTCAACCAGTGTTGATATTCCTGAACTTAACTATTCTTATATCTGCTGTTGACATCATAGATAGATTGCATTTTAACAAACATATCTAGTAATTGATTTCGACTTCTCCATTCGTCACTATTTTTTCCCCAATTAGCAAAACATACTTTTAAGCTTCATAACTTGACTCGAAAACTTATTTTTTTTGCCTTTTAATGTATAATTTTCGACATCATAAATAACTTATGTTGAATAATTGGTATCACAACTCTTTTAATAATTAAATTTTATCGTTGCATGCGTTAGTTTTTTCTCCACACTTTTTATGTAAAGTGGCTCTAGGGGTGAGCATGGTTCCAGGTTTTACCCTGGAACCTGAGAACGGAACTTATAGGTTCTAGGTTTCAAAATATGTAGGGTAAATTCTAGTTTCTAAAAATTGGAGAGCCTGTTTCAACGGGGCAGGTTCTAAGTTCTAGGTACCTAGAACCTGGAACCTAGAACTTAAAACCTAAGCAAGTTTTTTGTATCTTTTCTTGGTCTATATTTTCACATGATCTTATAGTATTTCATGGCATTAGATGATGAGTGTATAATTTAAAACTATTAGTTTGAACTTTCATTTTATAACTTGTTAATGTTTCATATTCTTCGTGTGTCTAAATATAAGTTGTAGTCAGTGGATCATAATAGCAAGTGATGGTCATTAAATGTGATGATTTGTTGCAATTATTCAATTAATAATATAAATGGAACTTGAGTAGACCCTAAAACCAACCTGGAACTTTTGATAGGATAGGTTCCAAACTTCAAAAAATGAAGAATCTATTCTCATGGGTAGGTTCTAGGTGGAACTTGTACGAAACATAGAACCACTCACCCCTAGTATTAATTCACACAATAACTTCTCATTTAATTGTATTTATTTGAACTGTAATACTAGAAAAACTAGTCTTTGTATTCGTTTTCGGTAAATAACAAGTTTGTTCAATATTGATGCATTCATTTTCGTTTCATTTTATTAAAAATGAAGTAAAAAAAAGAACCTGTTAGACCTTAGAACTTATCTGGGAACCTGTAACAAGGTAGATTTCAGATTCCAAGTTCCGACAAGTAGATTTTAGGCTCCAAAATATGAGAAATTTGTACTCGATAGTATATTTCAAATTTCAAGTGAAACCTGTAAGGAACCCGAAACAACTCACCTCTAAGTAACTCTTGATGATTGGATAAAAACTTGATACTAGTTTGAAAATTGCTTTGTTATGTGTCTAAACAAGAAGGAAAAGGCTCTCGGGCTTTGGCCCGTCCTTTTTGGTTCAGGCCTAAGCTTTAGGCTGGGGCAAAAATGTCCAAAAGACCTGATACAACAAAAGCATAAGATAAAAATTCTTTTTCTAGATTGAAACCTTTAAAAGAAGTATATGGAATCACGGTGATGTTCTTACCTGTTTTGACTCTTGAGAAAGAGAAATATCTACAAGAATACGACACCGCATTGGTCCTGAATATGCTGATCCTTTGAGAATTCTTCAAGCTTTGGCAGATGCGACCAAACTTATTTTCATAGAAAACATTTTTCTATTTATTAGAGGAGATACTCATTTATCCACAGCGTTATATCAGTTTCACCAAGTTATTCAGTAATTCCTTTTAGCTATCACGTTGTTTTATCTGATCTTAATATCGGTGTTATCACATTGTTTTATTCGGTAATTCCTTCTCTCTCCCTATCTCTCTCCCTCCCACCTGCAGCTCAGCCGTCAGTCCATCGCCGCCGGCCGCCGCCCACGGAGCTTCCGGTAATCTCTCTCGCTCGCTTGCTCGCTCGCTTAAACCTGAACTTTGTTGGGTTTCAGCTGAGTCGATACGCCGGCTTTCTCGTTTTCCGGTGAATGTATCCGAATGTGTTCGCCAATTCGAGCGTGTGCGATGCTGGAAATGATTCAGGGAAAGCGGTGGAAGTTTCGTTCTTATGGCGGCCGTTGGTTTGTTCTGTTTGACGGCAGATGAGGAGGAGGTGACGGTTCCCGCAAAGTTAGGGACACGGCATTGTCGATTTCCAGGAGGGTGTTGCGGTCGCTCGGGCCGTTGGGCCAGTGGAGGCATGTCGGCTCGGTTTCGGCCGCGAATGGTTCTTTTCGCTGTCCTATCTGTTTGACTACATAGATTCTTGATTTCGATTGTTCATTGAGATGGATTTAATGGTTTTGTAATTTTTCTTGGTAGATTTGCACGGCCTCGTTTCGCAAGAGAGCTTATCCACCGTGGAGTTTTCTCGATCGTTAAGGGTATGTTCGAGTTCTACTTCTGTGTTATAATTACATGTGGTGAATGCAAAAGAATAGCAAAAGAGCAATTTTTTATGCCTGTGGTTGCTCCGCGGATTTTACTCGATCAAATGCTTTCGATGGTGTATTGCGAGTGAAATCATAATTTTGGATGTTTCAATTTCTTTATTATTTGTCTTTGAATGTGCTCTCGGCTTTGCTCTATAACCTAGTGGTCTCTTCCTATTGAAGAAGCAGACTTGGGTTGTCTTACTTTCTACTGTCTAGAGTTCATAGCAGCTGATTGATGAACATGATATAAGCCCATCCTTAGCTTTAACTCCTGACATTGGGGTGTGTTTTATGTAACCGTATGTAGGAT
This sequence comes from Syzygium aromaticum, assembly GCA_024500025.1. Taxonomy (NCBI): domain Eukaryota; kingdom Viridiplantae; phylum Streptophyta; class Magnoliopsida; order Myrtales; family Myrtaceae; genus Syzygium; species Syzygium aromaticum. The sequence goes on from CM044891.1 coordinate 15,692,141, forward strand.
GATGCTTTTTTCGTTGGTCATCGAAGGCTGTCAACCTCAATACTGACTCCTAATGGTGAAGCTGACTTCCCTTCTGACTTATTGTCCAAGAAGGAAGTAATTGTGCCTGATCGTGAGATAGGTATGGATGGAATGTGCTTTACAGCGCCATTCTTGTAAAAGATACAGAGGATTATAATGACCATCTTTTACATGTGTCGATAGCCCCTGGAAATGCAACTTGAAATGTAGAAAAACAAGCCATGAATTGCTTAGGAAACAAGGGAAAGCATGAATTGGTCCAGAGGTTTGAAATGTCTTGCGGGACTAGTAATGTTATAAGAGGACTCAAGAAGATATTTCCTTGAATATTTCATGTATTAAAATGATTTTCACGATTATTAAGTGAATGCAGGATATTCTATAGTGGCTTATCCGTTCTATTTGCTTTTCAATGGGGAGATATCAGCATTCTGCTTATTCGCTGTAGTATTATACTTATAAGACGTTCTTTCTGGACTTTACCAAGACCTTGTAATTCCAGTGACGAACTTTCTTGGTGAAGATAAGAGCTTGATGGTCTTAGCTGGAGATGTTTTTGATGCACCTATAAGAAAAGATATTATTCATCCTGTTGTGAGATGGCAGCTTGCAAAACGACAACAGGTTTTGTACAACAATCTTACGCACTCTGAAATCTGGTGTCTGTATTTGCTGTAAATTAATTCATGGCATAGCATGATCTACTGAATAACACTTCAAATTTTGTTGACTGCTCTGAGAAGCATCTAAAATACTGTAGAAGAATGAGAAACCATTGATATACTTCTATCTTCCCATTGAATAGATTATTTTATTTTCCCAGAGTTTTAGAATGCTGAATGCGTTTACTGCTCTGAGAAGCTTCTGTGGGGATTTTTTATTATGTTGACTGGTTGATCCACAGGGTACGGATTCAACTAAAACAATTAGTGAGGTCAGTGGAACAGGCAAAAAATCATGGCGACAGAAGGGCACTGGTCGAGCAAGGCATGGTTCTAGGCGTGGGCCCCAGGTTTGGTTATGTTTTGCTTAATTGTTATAGAGGTCTGATTTACTGTGATGGTGTATGTAAAATATGACAAGTAAATTTTGGACGACAGTTTAGAGGTGGCGCTACAATGCATGGCCCAAAGCCACAAAGCCATGCTATTAAGATCAATAAAAAGGTTAGGCGCCTGGGGCTGAAGATAGCTCTCTCTGCACAGGCGGGGGAAGGAAAGGTGAATCTGTCTCACTGCTCTTCAATTTTTTACTGGTCGATTGTTTGATATGGTAAACCTGTGGAGTTCGATTCAAGGCATCTAAGCAGTGATGATAATTCTGTAGTCAAGTTTGTCATACTTGTAATGTCCTAGAGTCCGTGCCTTGCCTACTTCATTATCCTTGTGCCTATGACCTTCTCCTTTATGTGAGGAGCAGTATCTTGAGATTTAGGGTTTGTTTTTATTGGATATGAACCTTTTGCTTGCCCTTCAAGATATTGAAAATAAAAATAAAAAATTAATATTAGCAAAGTAGGAAAAAATTCTAAACGGCGAACATATCAATATGTGTCTTTTGAAAGGTTTTGGGCTTTCAGTTATTCAACATTAAGTAAAATTAAACTTCATACACTAAAGAAAAAGAAAATGTAAAAGACATTAAAAATAGATCCAATCATTCGATTATTTTTGTTACCATCTTGCTATTCAGCAACCTTTTGCTTTGGTACTTGTTATGTTGAACTCTTTACTGCTCTTCATTACCACTGTACCTCAAAATGATCCCTTTCTAAATTGAAATCTTCCTTTTCTTTTCTCTATCTATGCTGTATATTTGATCTAGTATTTCCTGGCTATTGAAAATTGCATAGATTCTGGTATTTGACGATGTGGAGATCCCAACACAGAAGACAAAGAACATTGTAAACTATGTCGAGCAAATGGAGAACACTAGGAAAATTCTGGTTGTGGATGGTGGTCCCATCAATGAGAAACTGAAATTGGCTACGCAGAATCTACACTATGTCAACGTGTTACCCTCTATAGTAAGTTTACCTTCTGGTTTTAGATTTTGCATTGTTGAAATTGATTTAGGTAGGCTGGATATTGCATACTAGAATGTTTTCTTACACAGTGTTTGGGTCTGAGAATGCATGACTTGTAACGAGAATGGAGGTGGAGGAATGAATATGAGGGACTATATTCTCTCCTATTGTTGAGAGTAACGGAAACTGAAGGCAGTGAAAATGGAGGGCTTTTCCATTGGAAGGAGATGGAAGGCAAGTTGTGGCAGTGCTACTTAGTGGGCATTGCTCACTCCATTTCTGGAGGGAGCAGGTCAATGTTCCCATTCAGATCTGCTCCCATAATCTATCCAACTCATTTTTTCTTTGGGATGCTCCGTGGGGAAAGAACGTTGTCATTCAGGTTGTCTTGCCCAAAATTTATATATACGTGTCTGTTGGTATTTTAGGCATGTCCTCTTTCGACTTTATTGATGTAGTTGATAAAATCTTGTTTCTGAAGGACATGCTCCAAGCTTGTCTGGTGATCATAGGTTCATATCATATCATCGCAGGATACGGACTAATATAAGATCAATTGTTGGTACTTTTGGTCTTACAAGATATGGAAATAGTGACAATATTGCAGGAAGGAGTGTCTCTGTATATTTTCTCTTATGATAACTTCTAGTGATGATTAGGAAAACCATCAGGTTGTACATGGAACAAATAATTCTACTTTCATGTCTAGACCGCCTTGTTCACCATTCCACAGCTCTAGGCATGTAAAGCAGTTTCCTATTTCGGAAGTTGTTTGATCGCTTATGGCCTGAAAATCTGGCAAGATCACTTTATTCTACGATATCAGTTATAGCACTTGGTAGTAACGCTTTGTTGGGCACACTGTTACGTTCTCTAAAGAGGGTCATTCGGTTCAATAACTGTAATATGATGATATGTGTTTGCAGGGCCTTAATGTATACAGCATCCTGCTACACGACACGTTGGTGATGTCCCGTGATGTGGTGAATAGGATTGTTGATCAAATGCATACTCCAATTAACCGTTGATGCTATGATTTTTTTTTTTTTTTGTTTAGAAAAATTTCCTTTGGAGGGCAAATTTGATGTTTCGTGTTGGTATCTGTGCCAATGTAGGTGTTTTTCTTCTTCCTTTTTTGAGTTCCTGTAATAATTATGTAACTTAGAGCTAGCAATTTTGTGTTTGGCGCTGTTTTCTCCTTGTGTTTGAGTACAATGAGCCGGAATGTGCTCCTGCAAATAACATTTCACTTGCTGATCTTAGCCCGTGTCAAAACGTTTTTCCTTTTTCGCACCATCTAGATGTGTACCACCAATGACATGCGTGATTTTGTTGTGATTTTGTTCATGCGAAGGTAACGATATCTTGCCACGGTAGGAATGATATAAACTGGATTGATGTTGAATCATGAGATGAGGGGCACAATAATCCCCTATGAAGAATGAGAAGTAGCCAATTTCATCTTGTATTGAATATCACTAGACTGAGAAGAACGCAACCATCATAATGGAACTGTATTGGTTGATGCTGTGTAATTAACACTGGCATTGTGGAGTTGATGGTTTTTCTTTCGGGGATATTTCATTTTTCCATATTAGGGGAAGCCATTCTCTTGCAGCTCGTACTTGCTGAATGTTGACCCATGCCTTTTGGGTACTTAAAAGCGTGGTAAGGTGATACTGTTTTCTTTCACAAAGCTTAAAGCTTATAACTGGAGATGTTTCTAATGGAAGAATAGATGGGTATATCAAGTGCATTCGTTTCGAGAAAAAGTAACCATAGGAAAAATATTTGTTTAAAAAAATAATCGTTTGCACAAAAAGAGAAAAAAGAATAGATCCCTTCTTAGACGTTTTTGGAAAATGTTTTCCGAAAAATCATTTTTCAAGAAAATAAGTATTCTTTTGTTTAGTGATACGTGATCGAAAACATTTTCTGGTGCTTGGATATGCTTTCTAGTGTTTGGATCTCATTTGGAAAATGATTTCAATTCCATGATTTTATCTTAAGCAAAAAAATAATTCCGAATTTTTTAATATTTTTATTTTTAAAATTAAAAAAGAAAAAAAAAAAAAAAAGAATAAAATATTAAAAAAGTCAAGTGAAGCAATTCCGGAAAGTGTTTTCACCATCTTAGATTAAGACGTTTCACTTTCTTAGATTAAGGAACTCACTTTCCTAATTTTATAAATAAATGTTTTCATTGACCGGAAAGTGTTTTCGATTGACTAATCATTTTCAATGAACCAAACATGTGAAAGTCCAAAAAACGGATTTTCGAAAAATATTGTTCCTGAAACAAATACACCCTTAGTGAGATTCTAACCCTTCATTTCAAAAAAGGTTTCGTGAAATAAATACATTATGTGGCAGTAACGATGCGGTGTGACTAACACATAACTATTTCTTACCCGATGCATCCTCGTTCTCTCCCTTTTGATTAGTCAGTTACATCGCATGGTATCCATCATATATAATGCCTTCACTTCACAAAGAAAAAAAGCCAATGAAATTAGTAGAAGTCTTAGAAGTCGAATACTCGGAATTCATCTCTCAATTCGCTCCCTTCTTATATCACTAGAGTTTGGGCTTGCCTTAGCTCATCTTGGAGGAGGCATCTTGCAGGTCTGTTGCCTGGATATGGGCCTGGTTTTGTTTTCGCCCTTATTAGAACCCAAGAAAATAAGTAATTTCATCAACTGACATAGTATGGTAACAATTACATTTTTTTTTGAATGATTTGTGGAGATGGAATTGATTTTTTAACAATGAAGTGTGTAAAAATATGCTTTTGAAATTCACAAACAAAGAAGTGATTAAAAAGTTGACTCTGAAAGTTTAACATTAATCTAAAAAGTAGAATTCTTTAGTAGCCAACAGCTTTTACCAACTTCACAAATAAAATCAAAATCAAAATAAATTCCTAGCATGCACGTCATCCTATTACTATTTATCATGACACCTGAATTTTACTTACAGGTTTTTCTTGCTTTTTTAGATAAATGAAAAGGATAAAGAAGAGGCAAGAGGAAGGATTCTACTGCATAATAATTCACATGGAAAAGCAACTTGTTGAAAAACATATGTTGAAATTGGAAATTGCACATATGAGGGGATTGTTGACTGTCATGAAGCAGCTAGTAGAGCCTCTGGAGGTCCAAGTAGCCGAGGGAAAAGAGAAAGAAGAGTTTCGTTGGAAGAAGGGATTGGTTCTCTTTTTGGAAGGAACAATGATGGTAAGCGAAGGAGGGGAATGTGTGAAAGGTTAATTTTTCATGTTTAAGTTATGATAATGCTTGTTTTATAACATGAATGCAAGAGGGGAATGTGTGAAATGTTAATTTTTCTCTTAATTTTCCTTCTTTTTCGAGTATTTGTTGCATTAGCAGTACAAAATGTCCGAACTCCAAAGTTGTTTTCTTAATGGAGTCTATCTTCTTTTTTTCTTTCTTTTCAATCGATAGAGCTTACCTTATTATCATGCTCTTAGATGAGAAAGCCATTCTTTTTCCTTTTCTTTTTTTCCGTACTTCCGATCTCTAACTTCTTTTTTCTTTGTTTAGCATAATGCTTATCTCACTCTTCTTCTTCTCTTCTGATATCCATTTTAAGTAAGCCATTATATGCAAAGAGACAAATTTTATTATTAGGGTGGAAAAGTAGAAAATCAAACACTTTCGTCGATATCATTACCCATTCATATTTAGTAAATGAGACCGGCAAAGTACCCGTCCATCATTCAGTAACTTCAACTTTGCCTTTAAATTTTAGTCTTTCGCCTATTTCTTCTCCCTCTTTCTCCATTCTCTTCACCGTTTCTCTCTTTTGTCTTTCTCTCCATGGACACTGGGAGCTTTGATTACGCAATAGCAAGGTTAGTCATTTCGTTTGTTGTTTTCAATTCTATTAATTGTTTTTAGTTGTCAAAATACCTATATTGAACGAGTTGGATATGGTTTAGCGGTTTTCTAGTACCAAAGCAATGGAAAGAGATCACCATGAAGAGCTAACGAGTGGAACACACCCTTTCTACCCAAGAAGAAAGAGTGAGAGGAAACGTCCGATTTGATTAACGTAATGGAGGTGAGCAACGACACATCAAAGTCTCAAAATTTTATGAGTTTCTACTTTTGTGATCTTCATGAACGGAATGTTGATTGCATGCTAACTTCTTTTTTACATCAGAATGCCTAGGACAATTGTCCACTTGAATTGGCTATTCTAAATTACAAAAAGCCAAAAGAATCTTGAAAGTGGTTGAAAAGCATAAGGTATTTGCTTTATATTTCTTACCACGTGAAGAGAAAACATATCTTTTTATATTATTCTCTTTTGACACCTATGTATGACGTTTCAAAGGTAAGAGGGGAACTCTACTACACGATAATTCACATGGAAAAGTTACTTGTTGAAAAACATATGTTGGAATTGAAAATTGAACATGCCAGGAAATTGACGAATGTCATGAAGCACTTGGTGGAGCCTTTAGAGATCCAAGTAGTCGATGGAGAAGAAGGAATAAAGTTTCGCTAAAAGAAGGGATTGGTTTCTCTTTTTGGAAGGGACAATGATGGTGAGCACAGGAGTAGAATGTGTGAAAGGTTTGTGACATTCAGAAATTTTCTCAATTGGAATTTATGAAATGAAAGATTTCATTAACGTACTTGTAGTTAGTTCTCACCCAGAACTGATCATTCTTGAGATACTAACCATTAGGAAAAGACTAATTAGGGATTTAAATTCGTGCAATAAAAGAAAATTCGATCGTGAACTGATTTTCGACCATGGAATCGTCGAGGTGACATTTTGAGCCCATGTAGGCCGATCTTAGGATAGTGATGGGCCGATTTGTCACTGTCATATGAGTGGATCACGGGTGATTCTATTTGACCACGAAATGAATTGACGAACGATTTAGAAACTATACTAAACGATCGCGCCCATCGGAACTAACGATCAATCCTCACAATTTCAATGACAACCGAGATCGTCACGATTCGAATAAACTTGCACGTGACTTGATTTAGTATTAGTCATAGGTCGATTCTACGAATTTCCACAAAAGCCGCCCGTTAATTTGAGATACGCACAAGTTACGTTGTATAGAATTCAATTATTAATTAGATACCAATTTGGGCCTAGAAAATCAAGAATGTCACGACAGGACATTTGGACAACGTTATTATTGGAACGTACAGCATTGGATTTTCCTAAATCCCTCAAAAAAACTGAAATTCGTCGAATGATGAAAAATGACCATTTTACCCCTATAAGTTTGTTAAGGCTAAGTATTAAAGGGTAAGGGCATTTTGGTCATTTTGCCCTAACTTTTGGAAAGGACAATTTTGCCCTTGGAATTTTATGAAATTCCCAAATTGCCCTTGGATATTTTTGAAAAGATTCAATCCGGACCGTAGATCTCAAGATAAGATCGAATCTCAACCGTCGATTTGGATTGTGAGAAAAGGGCAAGATCATCATTTTGGGACCTTAATTATTGACTTGGACTATTTAGTCCAAATTTCACTCTCTCTCTCGTCACTCTCTCACTCTCGACTCCCTCTCTCCTCTCCCCCTCACCGCCGAACGTCGCCCCTTCCTCCTTGCCGCACCGCCGCTTGCCGACCATTGCCCGTCCGCCGTCCCGCGGCCGATCCGCCGCCTCCACCCTCACGCTGTCCTGCCTCTGTCCCCTCTCCCTCTCGGTTTTCTTTCTCCCTCTCTCTCACGGCCGTGAGGAACTAGCCACGCCCAAGCTGCTCTCTGTCGCCATCACCACACCGATTGTTGCTGTAGCCGCAAGCCGCCGCAAGACCGCCGATTTACCGCCGCTTTTCACTCTAGCTGAGTTAGTCTAGAGTTGAGTAAGTTGCGATCTAAACCCTCGCCTAATTTATCGGGTATTATCAGACCCATTTAGACGCGAGTTGGTGGAATTTAAGGGTTGATTGAATTAGCGAGCCCTAGGATTGAAATCGAAAGGTTTTTGTGGAATTTTAGAGACCGATTGATGGCGGTGATTTGCTATTCGGAGTGCTGTGTTAGGCTGTTCGGTGCGTGGTTTGCACCATTAGGATCGGCTCGTAATTTCGTGAAAGTGCCGTGAATGGCCGGAAGTGAAATATCATAGCTTTGATTGTGAAAAAGGGCAATTTGCTTGTTGGTTGTATTTTTGTGATGAGACTAATTGAATTGATTGATTTGGGCATGTCTAAGTGCGCGTGTTTGATATCCGATTATGTACACGTGTGAGAATTTTGGCGTGCGATGTGCGTGTGATTACTAAAAGATCCTGAAGCGTGTTTACGCGGAGTGCAGATAAAATGAATGGCTTGTGAGTATGATCGTGTGATCACTAAAATCCCTGAGACGTGTTTACGAGGGGAATTGAACCGGCCTAAAGCATATTTATGCAGGTCGTGATACTACTGTGGGATCGGGCTGAGTATCATAAGCTCGAGTTGCGATCACGTAGGCCTGTCGCATTTGGTGCAGACTGAGAAAAGAAAGTGAAAATGAGATCAATCCGAGGCATAATCAACTTGGATGAGATCGGGATCGGACCAAGGCATTATAAGCTCGAGTTTCGATCATGTAGGCCTGTCGCATTTGGCGCGGGTTGAGGATTAGGGTCAAACCTAAGGCATGTTTACCCGGGTCATAATCGATAAGCTTGAGGCGTGTTTACGCGAGCTGAGGAATGTGATTGAGTATGAGATGGTACAGTGTGGCAAGTGGAAGTGAGATCGGACTTGAGAGTGTTTATGCGGGTCGCGATGGCAAGTTAATAAAAATGATGCAATGGTGTGTGAACGAGTGTGGATTGTGGCATTGTAGTGTGATTGTGATATGTGTTTGAACGTGAGAATGATCGAGAATGTGTGTAAGAATTGTTTGTTGTGTTTGTGGACTAACGTGGAGATTGCTTATGCCAAGAGTCCAGGTTAGTATGAATTGTTTGATGGTATGTCTGGACGTGTTTGGAAATATATGGTAACCTAGGTGGGGTTTAGGTTGTGACTTATTGAGATGTGATCTCATGGTTGTTTCAACCAAACCATTTCAAAGCCCTTGCCGGAGCCATGAATCTACCGCCGCCGCCGCCAGAGCATTTTGGGATAGTCATGCATGCTGATCATAATGTCGTAGAATATCCAATAGACGAGCATATGACTTGGGTCAAGCACACCTCGGTTGTTTAAGTAGATATAGGACTGCCCCTATAGTAAGCTCATACGTACACGGCCTGGATATTTAGGGACAGGGTAGATGAGTTTGGCTCCGTCCGCGGTTTTGATGTTCTATTCAATGGAGTAGGTGATTAGGACCCTTCAGCCATACCCCCTCCAGACGGCGAGATGACTAGTTTGGAGATTAGCCTCGCCCAATCAGGGCATCAGCATGCTCCTATGACACCCAGATCTTCAATAGCTGAGCCCGACCCTGAACCAGAGGAATCTTAGGCTGGGTATGATCCGATGGACCTAGATTTATGTGTGATACCCGAGGAATGGCCAAATGAGGAGGCTGATCCAGTAGATGAGCCCGTAAATGAGCCAGTGGATGAGCCGGATGAGGAGCATGATGATGAGGAGAGGATTGAGGTCCCTGTAGAGTCGGGTGAGGATGAGGATAACCCGATCGAGATTAAAGCTGACTCGGAGTCGTCAAAGGAGCACGAGGCTGAGGAGGATTCAGACGAGGACAATGAGGAGAGCCAGTTTAAGTGGATGCCATCCCGTAGGCGTAGGGGTTAGTTGTTAGAGTTGGTTGTGACCCATTTTTGATGGCGCTGACCCAGTAGGCTACAGATCATTTTTTATATCGGTGGTATGGAGCTTAGAATTTTAGTGTGCATGTAAATTATGTTTTATGGTTTAAAAGGTGGATATTGTAAATATTTTGAAAGTGTATTATTGAGCGTTTGGCGGTTTGGTGAATCGTTTATCTCGGGTTCTCCACTATTTTATTTGTCCGAGATTTTACTATTGCTTCCGTCGCGATTTAACTCTGATGAGATCGTTGGATCGGCGACGTTTCTTGGGTCGTCGCACATTTCCGACCGAGCTTGGGGCGTCGCATGCTTGATGGGGGTTCGGGGCGTGACATCTCAGTTGAATTAGCATCAGAGCAAGGACAGCTCGATTTCGACCGACTTAAGTCGATTGAAGCTTGGAGTGATAAGGAGTGGAGACCCCAAGATAGCCATAGTGGGCTAAGAAAACCTTAGGGAGCCATAGGTATACCTAGTGCTACACGTATTACAGACTGTTTGTTATGATTATTGATTGAATTGAGTGTGATAATGATTGATGTGCAAGTGCATCTGGACTCGAGGTGTGTGCTCGAACATCATTGATTGTGATTGATGTTGTGATGGTAAATGATTGCCTGCTAAGTGAATTATTGTGTTAATTCACTACCTAGAGCTAGACGGATCTAGTTAGCCTAGGTCTCTAATTCCTATATGGAATTATAGTAGATAGGAGAGTAGTAGAAAGCTGGGATAATGAGCAGCGAAGGAAGAGGTGTAGGACGAGGCCTAAGAAAGGGCGTAGGAAGAGGAACAAGAGGTCGAGGTCGTGCTCGAGCCAGAACTATGAAGGACCTCGGAGTGGATGCTAGAGCAATAGAAAACCCTGGAGTTAATGCTAGAGCTACAGTAGATCCCAGAGTGGATGTTAGGGCTGCAGCAAATCCTCGAGTAGATGGAATTTTAAGAGCCCTAGATAAAGTTGGAATTTTGATGGGCAGGCAAACTCAGGAACGAAATACCACTATTGCCTAGACTGTTGAGGCCGCAACAGCCGCTGCCATAAATGATAATAAAGGAAATCAAGGACAGGAGCAGGTGAATGTAAATCGACTAATGCATCAACTAGTCAAGCAGTTTTTAAAGTTAAAGCCCCATAAATTTGATGATAGAGGTGATTTAGAGGCTGCGTCACTATGGGTAGAAGAGTTGGAGAAGGCTTTTGATGTACTGGGATGTACTGATGAGAAGAAAGTGACATTAGCAGTGTACCAATTACAAGGAAACGCAAATGATTGGTGGAAAGCCACCAGAAGACGAGTATTCCCGGCTGGTACAGCCTAGAATTAGATGATGTTTGTGGAGGCCTTTAATGGCAAATACTTTTCTGAAAGCGCCCGGGAACAAAAATTGGTGGAGTTTATGAGACTTCGTCAGGTGCAGAGAGCAGTAGATCAGTATGAGGCTAAGTTCACTCGGTTAACTAAGTTTGCCCCAAGAATGGTGGAAGATCCACTAGATAAGGCTCGGAGGTTTACAAACGGTTTGAAACCGGAACTTCGCAGCCAGATGATTTCTCTGAACCTGAGGGACTATAATGAGATATATGAACGAGCTCAAACAATTGAGCGAGATTTAGCAGATAAGGCTGCCACTTCTGAGTCGAGGTTTGCCCAGGTAGGGATAATCGTCACTTAGGGAAGAGGCCAATGACAGATAACCGACTTTTTGTCCCTCCTACTAGAAGGAATATAGGGATACCAGCTCATTTTCAAAACGGTCTATGTCGAATATGTGGAGAAAGACATGGGACTAGACTGTGTCCAAATAGGAACATTTGGTGTTTTAGATGTGACAGAGTGGGCCACCCAGCAAGGAATTGTCCTAGTAACAGGTAAGTTAGACCGCTAGCATTACCGCCACCGCCCAGAGTTGTAAATCAAGTTGGGTCACCTGTACCCATGAACCAGAATAGACCGCCAGCTTAAGGACGAATATATGCAATGGCAAAAAGGAAAGCGGAGAATGCGCCAGGCGTGATCATAGGTACGGTCTCTCTCTGTGATCATACTGTATATACTTTATTCAATCCGGGGGCATCGCATTCGTTCATGTCTAAACAATTTATTAGATTGACTGACATGGAACCGCCATTGCTTGACGTTTTGTTGTGTGTTACCACCCCATTAAATGATAAGATTTTAGTCTCGTTGGGGTGTCCAGATTTTAAGATTATAATTGGTGATAGGGAATAGAGAATTGATTTAGCGGTTCTAGCGATATATGACTTTGATGTGATAGTGGGTATGGACTAGCTAGTTAAGCAGATGGCAGTAATGGATTGTAGTAGCAGAGTGATCCAATTTAATGCAGTCGGACACCCTAGATACGAATTTGTAGGAAATTGAGGAGGAACCTCGATTCCCTAAATTTCGTCGCTAGAAATGACGAAGCTGTTGGACGAAGGATGTGAAGGATTCCTAGCGGCTGTAGTTGATTCGACGGCTGAGTAGTCGAGGCTAGAGATCATAGCCGTGGTGCGCGATTATCCCGATATCTTTCCTTAAGAATTGCCGGGATCACCACCAAAAAGAGAAGTAGAGTTTGTAATCGAGTTGGCACCTGAGACTAGGCCAATCTCGAAGGCACTGTACAAAATGTCATTGTTGGAGTTGAAGGAATTAAAGAAGCAAATGCAGGAGTTATCGGACAAAGGATTTATTCGTCACAGTGCGTCTCCATGGAGAACGCCAGTTTTATTTGTAAGAAAGAAGGATGGATCACTGAGGTTGTGCATTGATTATCAGCAGTTGAACCAAGTAACGATTAAGAATAAGTATCCTCTGCCGAGGATTGATGATCTGTTTGATCAATTGCAAGAGGCTTCGGTATTCTCTAAGATTGATCTAAGAACGGGATATCATCAGTTGAGGATTAGAAAAGAGGATATATCGAAAACGGCATTCAGGACTAGATACGAGCATTATGAGTTTACAGTAATACCGTTTAGATTGACGAATGCCCCCGCTGCATTTATGGATTTAATGAACCGAGTGTTCAAGGAGTTTTTAGACCAATTTGTCATAGTCTTCATAGACGACATATTGGTGTACTCAAAGAGCCTAGAAGAGCATGAGTTTCATTTAAGTAAGGTCTTGCAAACCTTGAGGGAACCGCACTGTATGCTAAGTTTAGCAAGTGCTAGTTCTGGCTCCGTTGAGTAGCATTTCTAGGTCATGTGATATCGGAAGATGGAATTTCAGTAGATCCGGCAAAGATTGAGGCCGTAATGAAGTGGCCAAGGCCAACAACGGTAACTGAAGTTCGGAGTTTTCTAGGCTTGGCAGGATACTATAAACGCTTCGTGGAAGGGTTTTCGACAATAGCAACACCGCTGATACATTTGTTGAAAAAGGAAACAAGGTTTGAATGGACCAACAAATATGAGAGAAGTTTTCAGAAGTTGAAACATTGATTGACAACAACACCGGTGTTAACTATTCCGTCAGGACCCGGAGGATATGAAATCTATAGTGATGCGTCGTTGAAATGATTAGGGTGTGTACTAATGCAACATGGGCGAGTAGTAGCCTATGCATCAAAGCAGTTGAGACCGCATGAACTAAATTATCCAACGCATGATTTGAAATTTGCTGCAATTGTATTCACCCTGAAGATTTGGTGACACTATCTATATGGAGAGAAATTTCAGATTTATACAGACCATCAGAGCCTCAAGTATTTATTTTCTCAGAAGGAATTAAATATGAGGTAGTGTCGTTGACTGCATAAATGGAATGTTGACTGCATGTTAACTCTCTTTTTCACATCAAAATGCGTTGGACAATCGTCCATTCGAATTATCTACTCCAACATCAGATAAAGCCAAAAGAGTCTTGAAACTGGCTGAAAAGCATAAGACATTCGCTTCATATTTCTTCTCACATGAAGAGAATACATATCTTTTCATATTATTTTTGTTTACATTTATGTATGATGTTTCAGAGGCAAGAGGGGGGACTCTATTGCATAATAATTCACATTGAAAAGTAGGTCATTAAAAAACATATGTTGAAATTTGAAATTGCACATATCAGAGGATTGTTGAATGTCATGAAGAACCTAGTAGAGCCTCTGCGATCTAAAGTTGTTAAGCGGCGTTGCTCATCTCAATCGATCCCACTGCAAACGAGTGGGACGAGACAGAGTCGGGTTGGCCGGGTCAAGCGTGCTACCTCGAGGCGGTCTCTAGGGTTTTGTTTATTTGGGGCAAGTCGTGGTTGGGCCAAATTAGGTGTAATGGGTTGAATTGTTATTTTAGGGTGTTGTTCCTAGTGGGCTAGGTTCAGGTAATTTTATTTATTTGTTTTTGTTTGAGTTTTGGGGTATTATCGAGTTGGGCCCAATCGCGGAGCCCACCTAGCGGTGGACCTAGGCTAGCGTGCTAGGGTCAGCTCCAACCCAGTTCGGACGTAGAGATCCAACCCGGGTTCATATTATTATAATATTATAATATTATAAAATTTTATTTTTTAAAAATTATTAAAAAAATTTCGAATTTTTTTATGTTTTCTAAAATTAGGAAAACTCTCGGAAATCAGATTTTGGATAGCTTTTCTTAAAAAAATGTTTGAAAATCTTTGATAAAAATTATGCTCAAATTTGACAAGCCTTTAGGGCTTTACAATAGGGTATGTTTGTTCTTAGAGACAAATGCTAGGCCGTTGTTTGTACATTTCCATTTGAATTATTATTCGATTGCACATTAATTGGTTCACATGTTTGAATTGCGCCAATTAGAGGCATGTTCGGCCGTTGTTTCCGCACTCCCAATGCCTTGTTTGTTGTTTCCTTAGCCTTGTTAGAGATAGAATTTTGGGACTCACTATTGGTAAGGATGTTGCATGAACACGTTAGGTGGTGATTGAACAAGTTTAGGTATCGAGAAGGCACTAGTTGATTTGTTAGTGTAATCAAGTCCCTGAGCCTATTGAATTTCTAGTTCGTAGAAATAAAGCAATTCTCTCACGCTTTACTTGGGTATCTAATTCACCCATCAAAAATCGATTAATGGCAACTCCTAAATAAAATTAATTTACATGTTAATAACTTAAACCTAAGTTATGAATTGGTATGGGCTTGAGAGAGCCCGAGCTAGGTTTAAACTTTGTAATCTATAAGCCAAACCCTTAAGGTGGCGAGACTAGTTTGGAGAGGTCACAACAAGGGCCGAAGAGTAGAAAGTCAAAAACAATCGCCAAAATCATTTCTTGTTCATATTTAGTAAATGGGACCAGCAAAGTACCTCTCCACCATTCATTTAAGTCCCAAGGAGTGGCATTGATGGTTAAGGAACACAGAGAAGCGATAGAACAACTCGCAACGAAGGCGTTAAGGAATTGAGTAGGGGCGAATGTCACAGATTGTGATTCTCCTATACTCTCGTACCCTTGTGAATGGAGCTTGAGCCATTGGGGTGAAGAGTGAGTGATACAGAGGAGATGGTACAATTGGTTCGTGGGAATGGCGTTAGGGTGGTTTATGCTAGAAGTTCTAGGTAAAAATGAATATACATTTAGAAGCTCTGAAGGCGGGATTGGCCTCTCATACACTAACTGGGCGGAAGCTGATGTCACTCTCGTGATAAAGTCATGGCAGGCAGAAACCAATTGTTGTCCCTAAAGTATTCTGAGTGTCTTGCTTAAGGACTGGATGCTTGAGTCAAGGTAAGCATGGTGCGATCCAATACAACAATCCTATTCGTCGTTCTGTTATTAGGAACGACCATAAAAAGAAGCCTGACCTGGTGCTCTTGACTCGCCAGGTGCCACACGGGCTATTCCACAGCCAAGGAAATGCTGGCCCATGACACTTTGATGCCACCTCACATGATGCTAACCATTGGGATTCGCATTTCTAAGAACACAACTAAAATAAGTGCCTTCAAGTTAAAGTTACCATCAATTCCTACCAAACCTACTTTTAAACATTCAAACAAATTTATGTCAGTGATTTCAGAAGAAAATTGGATGGAAAGATAAAATTGAATTTCACATAAAGGTTTAGGACTAAATTGACAAAATTAAAAGGTTTAAGTTTGATTGGATAATTTCCCCTACATGTAAATATGTCTTCGGAGATAAATATATCTACACATGTCCAACCAACAAGTCATTGTTTCGGGCGCCCAATAGGCAAATGTTTATCATTGGCACCTAGAATTGAACAAGTAAAATTATCCAAAAAGTCCTGAACATTTTGTACAAAACCAATTCAATCATAATCCTTTCAATTGTGCCAAATTAATCATAAACCTTTTGACAATTTGCCAATTTAATCTTAAACCCTTCAATTTTGTCAATTTTGCCCTAAACCTTTTGATGATTTGTCAATTTAGTCTTAAGCTTTTTAAGGATTTACCAATGTAGTCCTTTCGACCAAATATCCAAATAATATGGTTTAGGACTAAATTCACAAGTATTCAAAAAGTTTATAACTAAATTGACACAAAAAAAGGTTTAGAGCTAAATTGGCAAATCGTTAAAAAATTTAGGAATAAATTGGCACAATTGAAAGGTTTAGGACTAAATTAGTCTCCGTATAATAGGATTATGACTTTTTAAACAATTATCCCAATCGAACATTCTGGTAGCAGGTGAAGTAGATTCCTACCCTATCCAAACCTCTTTTTATTTTTGAACAAATGGATCTTTCTCGTGGGCTTTAATTCTTACCCTCACATGATGCCAAAATGTGTGAATTTGAATTTCTTAAAACACTTTTAAAAGAAGTGCCATAAGGTTAAAGTTACCAACAATTCTACCGGATCTACTTATAAATATTCAAACGGAGGTACTCAATCATCTAGAACTTAATCTAAGTATATATTAAATAAGTATACTCAGTAGTTAGATTACAGAATCATGTATCAAGAATTTTGACAGTGATCTTCTCTTGCACGATTGGTACCAAAAGCTAGGATATGAAGTCAACAAAGTGGACAGAAAGAGAGGCCCAACATAGAATTCCAAGGCACGTCACCTTGACTTCTTTGCGAACATTAATGTCGGTCTCCAAACGCCTTTAACGTACGGGGACCATTTTCAAAAGTTGTTGTCCAATTGGTTACAGAGATTATTCTGAGTGTAAAACAGAAATTATTCACTGAATATAAAGTACATGCATAAATTTATACGTGAGGTCCACCGTTTTCAATGATCTTACGTACTGATTGGCGACTGATATAATTTCTCACTACTGTGTCCTCTGTCACTTACGGAGAATGGAGACTTTTACCTGGATGTTGGGGGCAAATTACAAAAAGCAAGGTCTTTTTGCATGACATGGATTTCAAACACTCGTGATTTGGAGGAGAAGGGTGTCATTGATTTTGCTAAAATCAAACCTAAGTCGGACACATACGAAGATCCTATGCATGTGACATAAATTAGGATCCAAAGAAGATAGAATAGCTACATCTATGGATGAGCTCTTGGATGCTCCATTGCCAATAGGTATAGAGATAACTAAAATTGGTAAAAAAAAAAAAAAAAAAAAGGGGGGGGGGGGGGAATGCATCAATTGCAAGAAAATATAAAGTCCGATGCATCGAAGACAGCAATTAAAGTTCACCGCACAAATGTGAGTGACCTTAAAGTATGGTGATCACATAGGGAATCAAATCATTTTTCCTCTTTGTGTAAGGTCCAAGTCAAACAACAGTGATTCGGAGCACACTCAATCTACGCAAAATCATATTTGTGTAGAATCTAATAAACGGTGCGTTTGTTTCATGACAATGGAAAAAAATTTTCTAACTTTGATTTTTTATATTACTTAGAAAAATAGTTAATAAAAGAATTATTTATAATAATTTATGCCAAAGCATTTTTATTGATAACAGAAACATTTTTGGTTCGTTCATTTTGCCAAGCACAAACAATAAAAATTAGGAAAATCTTTTTCAAATTGTTGATCTTGCACGATACAGTCCCCTAATTATTCATTCACACGATATTATTCCCCTTTGAAATGACTCTTTGCATCGAAGACAAAAGTCTTTCCAAAGAAACCTTTCATCACATCTCATTTCCTACTTTCTTAATTTTTATAAGAAATGAACCATTGACCAACTTGAGCCTACTTTATTGGAGCAACTATTTCCCTCAAGTTGAAAGCCCACTCTTACCATAAATTCGATGAACTTCAAAGCAAGAATCCTGCCAACCACAAGATAACATTACTCAAGAGCATTAATAGATGTTTGGCTGAAAATAATGCACTTGTCTAGGGAAGGGAAAAATGGGTACAGGCTCTTTTTGTTTTCCAAGTTGTGTATATGCTAAAAAAGTGTTTTACAATCTGGTCTTGCGTTGATGTTATTGTCAAATCATCTTGATGTGGAGTTGAAAAGGACTAATATATCAACTGCCCCATATTGTGACATTGCCGAGGGATGTTGATGTGCACGTTATTATGCCCCACCTTCATTGTCACATTTAATCATGCTCTATTTCTCAAAATTTATATTTATTTGTTTTCCTCTTTTTGTGGACTATGGACGGAGGATGACATTAATGAAAATTACAAGGTCGACCACATTGGAGCTTTCCTAGAAAGATCATGTGCTGTCAATTATTATAGTGGATGCCTTCAAATGCCCAACACTATCATATGCGACAAATTCCGTAAGCTTATAAATAGACATATTCATTGATGATGCCATTGTAGCATCACCGGATGCTAGATGCTCCGAACGAAAGCTACAGCTTGAATCATCATGAATCGATGACCTAAAATTAAAATAGTGCGTTCAACCCCAAACTTCAAAAAAATATATATTTTACCCCCTCTGAACTTGGATAGTCACTTATTGAAACTGTTAACTTTTTTCGTTAGCATGTGTGACGCACATACTTTTTAAATTGGTAAAGTGAATCTGTTTTTCAGATTTGTATCAAATGCACTTTTTCTCCTCAATTCAAGCGAATATTGAGTGGTAAAATGAAAATTTTGACACCACCAGCCCTTAAAAGAACAGAATTAGCATAATATTCTGAAGAATGTAATCATTGTCGTTAATTGACCGATATAGCTCATTATCACTGTTAAATCATATCTTCGCTAATTTAATGTGTAAAAATTACGAAGGCTTAATAAAGGCTATGCAATAAAAAAAATTAAAAGATGCTAAATTATTGAAATTATATCACTTGAAATCAATCTTTAACTCATTTTTTTATTCCGAGTCTCTCGGGATTTTCGTTTTTCATAATTTTCATTTAAACTAATTCTTTTTAAAATTTTTTCATATTATACAATTTTTTATCTTCTGTTTATTTATATTTTTCTTAATTAAATAGATTAAACAAGTGAACTTTAGATTTAAACGTGGCAATTTTTATTAATTCATCTTGTATGTTATGTATCTGAATTGAGGGCAAGAAGGGCATTTGATACAAAATTGAAGAAAAAGTTGCACTTTACCCTCTTGAAAGCACATGCTCATGAAAAAGGTTAATGGTGTTGAGAGTGTAACAATATATGCAAGTATAGCTGGAAAAAATTGATCTTTTTAAGTTCAAGATTTAACTTGCACCAACCTTAAATTTGAGGGGATGAAATGAAACTTTTTCAAAAATAAATGAGTGATTGAGGAATTACATTTCGCACTTGGCTTCTTTTATTCTTCCGTGGTTGTGTCCATAGAGAGAACTTAATTGCACTTTTGGAAAAAAGGTCAAGGACATAATCAAACTAAATGAAAAGTTTAGATTTTGATTGTGTCCTATACACAAATTTTAGGACTTTCCGTGCAATTTTCCCCATTCCACGTAGGTGAAGAAAAATTAAGAATTGATCAAAAATGGTGAGAGCATCAATTGCAAGTAAATGTAAAGTCAGGTGCATCAGGAGACAATAATTAAAGCTCGCTGCACAAATGCAAGTGACCTTAAAGTATAGTGATCATATAGGGAATCAACCCATCTTCCACTACAAAAAAACACGAAATTTGCGACAAAATTTTTGCCGTCGCAAATTTGCGACGAAATTTCCAACGTACTGTGTTTTCCGTCGGAAATTTGCGACGAAATTTTTTCCGTCGCAAATTTGCGACGAAATTTCGCAAATTTGCGACGGAAAAAATTTCCGTCGAAATTTAACGGAAAAAATTTCCGTTCACAAATTGGCGACAGAAAAAATTTCGTCGCAAATTTGCGACGAAAACTCGCGTCCGTCGCAAATTCGTAGTTTATCAGCCCGTGACATCGCAATCACTATCTCTCTCTCTCGCTCTCTCTTGTTGTCTCTCACTCTCTCTCGGTCTCTGTCGCTTTTCTTTGTCTTTCATATATGTGAAATTTGCAAAATCCGCGCACGCACGTATTAATCTCGGTGAAGCTTTTGTACCGGTAAGTGCAAAATTGCTAGCTTCATAACTATTCGTCGTTGCATTGTAATTTTTTTTTTAATATATGTTTATGTTTCTTATTTTTTCGTATCTGCATCACCGGTTTAATGACCGGCGACCGATGACACCTCGCCGGCCTTTGGATGAGCAGAATGGCCACGCTGTTTTGCGACGGATACTAGAGTCCGTCGCAAATTTGCGACGAATACCCATTTCCGTCGCAAATTTGCGTCGGAGAACAATTTCCGTCGCAAATTTGCAGCGAATCCTAGTTTCCGTCGCAAATTTACGACGGAATTTTCATTTATTCGTCGCAAATTTGCAAGGGATGAATTCCGTTTCCATCGTACATTAAAAATTATTAAAAAATATTGATTATTATGTGATTAATCTTTTTTGGGTTTGTGCCTAATTGAAGGTCTCGCAATCCAAATGGACTTTGCAATTCTCATCAAATTGATCACTTTGTCCTACCAATATTTCAGTCAAATATTTAGGTAAGTCTTCTTTACATTGTAATTTTTTCTATTTTTGCAATTTCATATTAATTGTTGCGTGAATAACAAAAATTATAATTTCCAAAATTTTATAATTTTGGAAATTAAGAACAATAGATATGATATTTTAAATATTTTACCATAATTTTTTATTTTAATACAGACACAATGCAAAGAGAAAGGGCTTTGATGTATAATAAGAACTTACCTGGACGTCAAGGATTGACATATGAGTTTCGTAGTGGGTTGGAACTATTTTTAGAGTTTGCTAGTAGTAAATATGAGTTTATGGATGGAAATAAGTTAAGGTGCCCTTGTAAAAAGTGCAGTAATGGTAAATTTCTTGTGTGTGATCAAGTTAGAGAACACCTTACTAGATTTGGGTTTACTCCGAACTATTATAATTGGACTTCCCATGGTGAACTATTTATATCTGATGAAGGATATGAAAGAAGTGACCAATTTTCAGTTAGGGAAGAATGTGGCTATTATGAGCAATTGAACCCAAACGAGAGGATGATGATTGATGCAGCTAGTTATAATTTTGTCCCAGAATCAAATCATGCAAGTACTAGTTTTACTCCTACACGTGAACAAGTGGGTACTAATCATACTTCACAATTGGAAGATATAGGAGTAACGGGTTTTGATGAGAGTGTGTATAATGAAACTTTTCAATCTAATCAGTTTTGGGATGTGTTGAAAGCAGCAGATGAACCTCTATGGGCAGGTTGTGAGGACCACACTAAGTTATCGGTGACAGCCCGACTATTAAATATCAAGGCAGAGCATAATGTGTCTGCGGATTGCTTCAACTCTTTTGTTGAAGTAATGCGGGAATCATTGCCTCGTGATAACAACATGCCAAGTGATATTTATGATATGAAAAAACTAGTGGATAACTTAGGTCTTCCGGTTATAAGAATTGATGTATGTAGTAGGGATTGTATGATATATTAGAGAGATGATGAACATGCAAAATCTTGCAAATTCTGTAGCCAACCTAGATACAAGATTAACAGGAGGCCGGGTCGTAATAAGAAGCGTAGACCATACAAGCAAATATTTTATCTGCCATTAATTCCCAGATTTCAAAGGCTTTATGCGTCTAAAGCCACTGCTGAACACATGACTTGGCATACAAATCATGAAATAGAAGAGGGTCTAATGTGTCATCCTTCAGATGCGGAGGCATTGCAACATTTTGATAGAATATACCCTGAGTTTGCAATGGAGCCTCGGAACATCAGGTTAGGTCTATGTGTGGATGGATTTGCTCCATTTGGGAAAACAGGAAAAAGTTATTCATGCTGGCCAGTCATCTTAACGCCGTACAATCTTCCACCTGGTATGTGCCTGAAGACACCTTATATGTTTTTGACATTAATCGTGACAGGGCCGCAAAATCCGAAAAAGTTGATAGATATTTATATGCAACCATTGATTGAGGACTTACAACGGCTATGGGTTGAAGGTGTCCTTACGTATGACGTTTCTACCGATCAAACATTTGTAATGAAAGCTGTCCTTCTTTTGACGATAAATGACTTTCCAGCTTACGGAATGTTATTTGGATGGAGTACAGCTGGGATCTTAGGATGTCCAATATGTTTGGAGAGGTCAAAGTCATTTAGATTAAAACATGGAAAGAAGCCTAGCTATTTTGACTGTCACAGACAATTTTTGCCGTCAAGTCATCTTTTCAGAAGGAATAAGAAATAGTTCATCAAAAATAGGACTGAAAGAACGTGTCCACCATTGAGGTTGACCGGCGATCAAATTTGGGAGCGTGTGCAGGACTTTCCAACCGTTGTTGAGAACTCGCACGGCACGACTTTTGCGTACGGAAGTACACATAAGTGGACAAAACGCAGTATATTTTGGGGTCTACCATATTAGAAGGTGCATCTTGTTCATCATAATCTTGACATCATGCACATAGAAAAGAATGTTTTCGACAATGTCATAAATACTGTGATGGATGTCGCCGGAAAAACAAAAGACAGCTTGAACGCAAGAAAAGATATGAGAGATATTTGCGATCGGCCAATACTAGCTGTTGATGCAAGCAGCAGGGGACCAAAACCGAAAGCAGTTTATACATTGAATAAGGAGCAGAGGCGAGTTGTTTGTCAATGGTTGAAATCCGTGCGGTTTCCTGATGGATATGCTTCGAATCTCGAGAGATGTGTTGATTTGAATGAATGCAAGTTGACAGGTTTGAAGAGTCATTATTGTCACATTCTGATGGAAAGACTAATTCCAATAGCTTTGAATGAAGTTCTACCGAACTTTGTATGGGGCGCCATTACAGAATTAAGCAATTTTCTCCATAATATTTGCTCGACAGTGTTAAAAGCATCGCACATGGAAAAACTAGAGAGAGATATTCCAATTATTCTTTACAATTTAGAAAGGATATTTCCTCTAGCGTTTTTTGATTCGATGGAGCATCTGTTAGTTCACTTGCCTTATAAGACCAAAGTTGCAGGTCCCGTCCAATTTCGATGGATGTATCCATTTGAGAGGTAATGTTTTTTTTTAAATACAGTTCAAATTAGTTTATCATATAATATGTTCCAATAAGTTTCTTTCTATTTCAACTAGATTCTTATATCATTTGAAGAAAAAAGTGAAAAATAAGGCACGTGTTGAAGCTTCAATTTGTAATGCATATATTGTGGAAGAAGTGACAACATTTGCATCATACTATTTTGAACCGCACATTCAGTGCAAGAGCCGAAGAGCAGGCAGAAATGATGAGGGTCCTATTGATCCTAATTGCACAGCATTCTCTTTTTTCAATTATCTGGGTCGACCAAGCGGCACATGTCAGTTTCATTACTTATCAGGCGAAGAAATTCATGCAGCCCATACTTATATTTTACTAAACTGCCCAGAAATCGAGCCATACTTCAAGTAAGTATCAATTTGTAAATATATATTTTGCGTGTCAAATATTTGCTAATAATGATATGGTTTTTAATATTAGGATTTTCCAAACTTCAATGTCTGGACTACAACCGAATGAGTTTGACCGTTTGTGTGATGAACAATTTGCAGCGTGGTTCAAGACATATGTAAGTTGCCTATGTATCAAAACCAAGTTATTAAAATTATATACAATATTTAGTAAAATATTTATGGTAGGCTTTGCATGTGCAACCTTAGGTTCACAATAATTGTGATGAAATTGGAGGGTAATGATTGTTATATTATCTGTCATGGGGTTCACAGTTACAAGTTCGAAGTTGGCCAACATATTTCATAAATGGATATAATTTTCATACTCAAGAATACGGAATGGGAAAATCCACAATGAATAGTTGTGTGTCTGTTCGGTCATCTAATGGTGACAGTTGGAAAGATGATTTTTATGGCTTGTTGGATGAAATCATAGAGATAGAGTACCCTGGACCATTAATGATGCGGGTTGTGTTATTTAAGTGCACGTGGTTCGACCCCATCAAAGGAATGAAAGTGCATACGAAACTCAATTTGGTTGAAATAAATCACAAGAAAAGGTATGTAAAGTATGAACCATTTGTCTTGGCACAACAAGCAAATCAAGTATGTTATGCATCATATCCTAGTTTGAAACGTGACAAAATTGTTTGGTGGGCTGTATGTAAAATCAAAGCACAGAGGAAAATCGAGGAACACTGGAAGGATAGAGCCTACCAACAAGAGGAAGTGTGTAACACGGTTGAAATTGAGGAATATAACATACAAACTTTACGAGATCCGTGTAGAGCAATGATAGATGTGGATCCATATGAAATTTGCGAATTAAATGTACAAGAATGTTCTAAATATGATTTTCAGACAGATGACAAAGACGAGGACGAAGACGAGGACGAAAACGAGGACGAGGACGAAGACGAGGATAAAGACGAAGACGAAGACGAAGACAGAGATTAAAATTTGCGACACACAACACTACAAATGTGTAATTATTAATATTACAAGTGCTATTTTTGTTGTCATCATTATTGTTCTTGTTGTTATTGTTATTGTGCTTTTTTTTATTATTATTGTCGATTATTCTTTCTATTTTAATTTATCGTCCGAAATTTTGCCCCTAAATGCCGATAAGTCAAATATTATTAACGTGCCGTAACATTTCCGATATTCTAATTTCCATTGCAAAATTTGAGATGCCATAATTTTGGACTGAAAAAAAGACGTAGCAAATTTATGACCCAAATCAATGAGATGCTAATTTTGCTAGGGAATATTTACCGGTAGAAATTTATGACGGACTCAGACCTGTCCGTTACAAATTTTGCAAATTTTATCCGTCGCAAAACACAAACCTGACCGTCGCAAAATTGTGACGGACAATGTATCCTTCGCAAATTTGACGAGGGAATTTTCCCGCTCGAACTTTGCGGCGGATTTTTTATTTCCGTCGCAATTTTTTTTATAGTAAATTTGTGACGGACATGCTAGGTCCGTCCCAAATTTTTGTTGGCCAAATATTTGCGACAGACCTAATTTCCGTCGCAAATTTTGCGACGGACATTGGAGTGCCGTCGCAAATTTGCGACGGACATTGGAGTGCGGTCGCAAATTTGCGACGGACAAGCACTTCTGTCGCAAATTTGCGACGGAAGTGCTTGTCGTCACAAATTTGACAAGGGAATTTTCCTGCTCGAAGTAGATTTGCGATGAATTTTTTATTTCTGTCGCAATTTATTTTATCAAAAATTTGCGACGGACCTTGAACGTCCGTCACAAATTTGCGACGGACATGCTAGGTCTGTTGCAAATTTTTGTTGGCAAAATATTTGCGACAGACCTAATTTCCGTCGCAAAATTTGCGACGGACATTAGAGTGCTGTCGCAAATTTGCGACTACAATTGCGACAGCACTTTAATGTCCGTCGCAAATTTGACCAGGAAATTTTCCCGCTCAAACTTTGCGACAGATTTCTTGGTCCGTCGCAAATTTGCGACGGATAGATTGAGTCCGTCACAAATTTGATCAGGGAATTTTCCCGCTCGAACTTTGCGACGGATTTCTTTATTCGTCGCAAATTTGCGACGGACCAAGAGCATCCGTCACAAATTTGCGATGGACCAAGAGCGTCCATCGCAAATGTGCAACGGACCAAGAGCGTCAATCGCAAATTTGCAATGGACCAAGAGCGTACGTCGCAAATGTGCGACAGACGCTCTTGGTCCATCGCAAATTTGCGACGGACGCTCTTGGTCCGTCGCAAATTTGCGACCGACAAAGAAATTCGTCACAAAGTTCGAGCAGGAAAATTTCCTGGTCAAATTTGCGACGGACATTGGAGTGTTGTCACAAATTTGCGACGAACATTAGAGTGCCGTCGCAAATTTGCAACGGACGTGCTTGTCCGTCGCAAATTTGCAACAGAGCTCTAATGTCCGTCGCAAATTTTGTGACGGAAATTAGGTATGTCGCAAATATTTTGCCAACAAAAATTTGTGACAGACCTAGCATGTCCGTCGCAAATTTGCCACAGCACTCTAATGTCCGTCGCAAATTTTGCGAAGGAAATTAGGTCTGTCGCAAATATTTTGCCAAAAAAAATTTGCGACGGACCTAGCATGTCCATCGCAAATTTGCGACGGACACTCTCGGTCCGTCGCAAATCTGTACCCCTTGTCTTCTCCGTTTCTTCACCGACGCCCCTGTCCGACTCAGATCTGCCCAAAAACAATTGCATAGCAGTCCGTCGCTGTCGCAGCCGTCACCGTCGCAGCCCAGCCGTCCCCCGTCGCCACCGCCGTCGCAGCTCCCCCGCCCGTCACCTGCCCTCGCCCCCGCGCCGCCCCCCGCCCGTCGCCGGTCTCCCTCGCCCCCGCCCCGCACCCCCCCGCCTGTCGTCCGCCCCTCGCCGGTCGTCCTGCTTCGCACAGCCCCGCCGTCGCCCACCCGCTTTCGTCGTTCTCGAGTTCACAGCTACTGGCTGCCCTACTGCTTCACCTTGCTGTCGTTCTCCCGCCGTCGCCCTCGCCCCCGCCTCGCCCCACCCCTCTCCCAGGCCCTTCGTTTCCACTCCACTTTCGTTCCGGCCCCCGCCGTCGCCCCGTCGCCCTCGCCGCGGCCGCCGTCGTGACCACGTCGCCCCCGTCGCCCTCGCCGCCGCCGCCGCCGCCGTGACCACCGCCCCGCCGGCCAGCCGCCGCCGTGACCGCCGCCTCGCCGGCCAGCTGTCGCCGCTGTCATGACCATCGCCCCGGCCAACCGCCGCCGCCGCCGTCGTGACCATCGCCGCCGGCCAGCCGCCATCGACGCCGTTGTCACCATCGCCGCCGCCGCCGCCACCACCGCCGTCACCCACGCCCATGCCGGGTTTGCCACTATCCATTCCGCCTGTTTTTGTTGTCCTTGAACCAAGTAAGTCAACTCTTTAACCCCTAGTTAGTATAATTAGGTAATTAGTCGAATTTGGTTAGGGATTATTTAGGATTATTTTTCATTGGCTAAATTACGGGTCGATTTCAGGA
This sequence comes from Syzygium aromaticum, assembly GCA_024500025.1. NCBI lineage: Eukaryota > Viridiplantae > Streptophyta > Magnoliopsida > Myrtales > Myrtaceae > Syzygium > Syzygium aromaticum. The sequence continues at coordinate 15,719,332 of CM044891.1, forward strand.
TTGCATGTGGCTTTGATCGATGGTCAGCTGGTTAATTTGTTTATTATGCGGATGATTAAGTGTTAAATGACGATAGGATATGATGATTGATTAAGCGTTTTCACAGAAAATGCTTGAAAATTACACAATTCTATAAAAAATCGTCGAAAATTATGGAAAATTAAAAAATGGTACATGCTAACAACAAATATGAAATTTGATCGTAAAAGTTTGTTAAAATTTTTAACAAACTAAAATTTCATAATATCACAAATTTGTAAAAATTAATAGTGTCTACCCATTTTCAGTGAAATTTAGATTTCTTAATGTTCCGGAGAAAAAATTATTAAAAAATTTAAAATTTCCATAACCTGATAAAATGGATTAACATAAATGCACTCACCCATTGTGAGGGAAATTTTTTTTTTGGTGAAAGAAAATTACAAAAATATAAAATTTAAAAAATGCACAAAATTGCTTAGAAAACATGTGACCATCAACTTGCAGTGAAATTTAAATTTCTTTAGATGGCAAAAAAAATTAGAATTTAAAAATTTCCAAAATTTCACGGAATGACTTATAATACATGTGGCCACCCACTTTTAGTTATATTTAATTTTTTTAATGTGCTCTAAAAATTATTAAAATAAAGAAGGACTAAAATTTGGGAAACTTTACCTAACAGTTTAAACTACATGTGGCCACCCAATTTTAGTATGGAATTTTTTTTTCACGGAAAAAATTTTATATTAAAAGTAATAATTTAAAATTTCTTACAATTTTAAAATTTCAAAACTTTACAGAATGTCTTAGAATATCGGTGGCTACCAACTTTTACGGAATTTTTTTTTTGCACTAAAAAAAAATTTAACAATAATAATAATTTATTTCTTACAAAACTTTACATAATAACTTAGAATATTTATGGTCACCCACTTTCAGTGAAATTAAAATTTTTGTACTTGGTAAAAAAAATTTAATGAAAATGCATGCGATTCATATAGTGATGTTTGATGCATGTGGCCACCCATATCGTGTTCATATATTGATGTTTCATATCAAAATGAATGGGATTCATAGTATATTTGTTTGTAGGAAATTGCATGTCATAAGCACTCGACATTGGCTCATTTCAAGGATACATTTTCTCAGTCTTTCCATCAAAATGGTAAGCTTCGTCATATGCATCATTATGTGTTCGTCCTGCGTATCAATAGTTCTTTACATATTCGCATAACCTTTCTATTTGTCAGTTTAAACGTGGAGGTCACATGTCTAGAAGACAAGACTCTTCCTCGTCCTCATCCCCGTCCCTTTCCTCTACTCCTGTCCCGACATCTAACCCGCAACCACAATATGATCCGTCACAATATGGGCACGTTGGCCCTTCCTCCGACACTCAACAACATGTTACGGGACTTCACCACATGCGAACTGAACGTTCTCCAGTTCAATCTCCTGTAGCTTCCTTTCCTTCCGTTCCACCCAATTATACAACGGAATAATCGAATATTGACAAAAACAGAGGTCAAGAAGATAACCGATTCTTCATATGCCCATTTGGAGATTCGTAAGTGCTTCATTTTTATTTTAGTATATGTCATGCATACAGGCTTTAGATATTGATGTCAACTGAATTATCCATGTTGCACAATATTCGTATGAATGCAAATTCACAGATGCTATGTCTGTTGTGAGGGGTTTGAACAAAATAGTAAGAAACTTCTGGATGGGAGAATATATTAATTACAGAAGTGTTCCACAAGAAGTGAAAGAAATGTGGTGGAATGAGTTTAAGGTAAGTTTTACATATTTTATTTTCTCACCATATGAAGTTTGGTGTAGTATATTGTTGGTCAAGAATGATGTAAAGGGACTAGAACAACTCTGTAGTTTTCGATACCTAAAGGACCGGATATTTTCCCCGATATGAACTTTACAAAATCTGTCTATATGTGTCTGGTGCATGGTTATGGATATGTGATCATCATAATAATTTTCAATTTATGTTTTTATTCATTGCAGCGGAAGTTCACGTGGGACAAAGCGGAAGACAATGAAGTGAGAAGAATTTTCGATAAGAAAATAAGTGATTTTATGCGAAATGTTATGAATAGAGCGAATAGCAGGCAAGAGAAGTCGTCTTTTTTTACAGCTAACAATTGGGTGGCAATTAACACATTTTGGGCATCTGAACAGAGTCGGCAACTCTGTGAGCAGAATAAGAAGAATCGATCTTCTAGTTCTAGTGATGGGTCAGCCACATATGCTGGGGGCTCTATCAACATTGCGGAGCATCGCAAACGACTGGTAAGTCTGTTAAATAAGTTATAAGTTAATTTAATTCAATTACTCAAGTTTACATTTTGTAGGCACATGAATTGGGAACGGAACCGACATTTGCAGCTACATTTGAACGCACATTTCAAAAGAAAGATAAGACATGGACTGGCGATCGAGCAAAAGCTGTTAAGGTATGTAAGGTTATACTTTTGCTTATATGTAAACTATAATGAAAACTGTGAATGCTTATAGTGATTTTATTTTCATCTACATTGTTAATGTAGGAAAAATATGATAATCTTTTAATGAGCAGTGCTAGTGGTAGTGATGATTGTCCTAAGTCCCGGCCACCAGTTGATAATATGGCATTATGGATGGAGGCAACGGGTGGGGCGAAAAAAGGGAAAATATTTGGGCTGGGATCGTTGTCAAGGATGTTCATGCCGAATAGTCCTGGAAGTTCATCATCCGCTAGGACTAGTCGAAGGAGGTCACGAACAGAGGAGCAATTGACCGAAGAAGTGGGTCGTCTGAAAAATTTACTTGTTAGGAAGGATGAACGAATATATAACTTGGAAGAACAAATGAGAATCGTTATGCAACACCTTAACCTCCAACGCAATGACGGACCTCCTGTACCTCCAGCCAATCCAATAGGTGATGACCAACACATTCATGCCGAGAATGCTGATGCTGATAATGATGATGATTTTCTCCGATCTCCCTAGTTAAAATTTTGGGTAAGCTTGCTTCATAATCTTGGTTTTTCATAATCTCACTCATATTCATATGTAAGAACATTTATGTTCGTCCCGAAACGTATTTTTGTTATTTTACACCTAGTTCCACATCCATGCTAAAACGCTGTTTTTATATTCCGGACTGATTTATGTATCGACATTTCCTCAGGTCTTGACAAAGGTTACTACTTTTGGTGTCCTGCCATCGTACCAAAGCCGCCTCTTCTTCTATATGGTTTTTTTGCGTCTTCTATGTTTGTCCCGTCTCTTAGTTCATGTTTTGAATGTATTGTAAGATTGGATATCAAATAGCATCATGTCATACTATATAACTTTCCTTCTGTTATTTGTTTCAATTATATGTCATTGTGGTTGATTTGTCAACATTTATGGTTTGTTCGTTTTGCTGTTTCAATTGTATATCATTGTCTCCTTTGATTGATATAGACAATAATTTATGGCTGAAATTATGTAAAAATAACGACGAATATTTTAAGTCGAATTTTGCTGTTATTAAAGTTTGTCGCTAAGTTGCGATCATATTCGCGACGAATTTTCAACGAAATTCGCGATGAATTTTCCGATGATTTTGCGACGAATTTTGCAACGAATTTTGCAACGAATTTTGCGACTTCATTGCCATGGATTTTTGCGACGAATTTTGCGACGGATTTTTGCAACGAATTTTGCGACGGATCGAGTTCACCGCAAATTTACGATGAAATTTGCGACGAATTTGCGACGGACGTTTGCAACGGATTGTGTTCGTCGCAAATTTGTGACAAAATTTGCCACGAATTTGCGACGGAATTTTGCGACGGATTATGTTCGTCGCAAATTTGCGACGATATTTGCGACGAAATTTGCGACGGATTTTGCGACGAATGTTGCGACGGATTGAGTTCATTACAAATTTGCGACGGAATATTTGCAACGAATTTTGCGACGGATTGTATTGGTCGCAAATTTGCGACGAATTTTTTTCGTCGCAAATTTGCGACCAATTTTTGAATTTTCCGTCGCAAAAATTTGCGACGCCCGAGTAGCGACGGAATGTTTTCCGTTGCAAAATCCATCGCAAATTCGATTTGCAACAGATTTTTCCGAAATTTCCGTCGCAAATTTCGTCGCAAAAAACAAGTTTTTTTGTAGTGTTCCCTCTTTGCATAACATATCTACAAATATTTGTGTAGCCATATTACAACATCATGAGACTCGATTCATACAAACCATATTGCTTAGAATATGATAAAACAACTCAACCTAAGTATTCACCTACACGAGATTATTCCCCTTTAGCGTGACTCTTTGCATCAAAGACATAAGTCTGACCAAAGAAATCTTTCATCACATCTCATTTCCCACTTTCTTAATTTTTTTGTAAGAAATGAGCCCTAGTCCAACTTGAGCCAAATTGTTGGAGTTACCATTTCCCTAAAGTTGATAGTTACAATCATATTATAAAGTAGATGAATTTCCAAGCAAGGATCCTGCCAACCACGAGATGACATTACTTTGGAGCATTAATATATGAGTTAAGAGAAATGATCTTTCAATACTATGCTAATCTATTTTCGCCTAGCACTTTCTTGCCTACCATCAAGTTTATCACCACTCAAACATAAGATGTGCAACCAAATATTCCGAGAACAAAATAATCAATAACTATACTTGACCACACTTTTTCAGGAATCAAACATTTGATCACAATTTATAGAGATTTATTCACCACGTTACACACCATACTAAGCACATCTGTCAAGAATTTCCAAACCATATACTAGAGCATGGGATGTTTCTAGTAATGTTTTGCTCATTAACTTAGCAACATTCTGTGATTCATTGGCATTAGTGTGGTGTCTCACTATGTCCTCTCCTTATAGAGTTTGTTTAGCAACTCTGAGTAAAATTTCTTACCACTATTAGTCCTCATATGTTTAGTCTCTTACCAGTCTCCTGATAGATCAAACTTATTCATTAGCACAAAAGCCCAACCCCTTTTGAGTAATCATCAACAACTGTTAACATGAATCATGTACTAAGCCTAGGAACATTCAAGCTGATCAACTCTGCAATCTTCATGGATTCTCTGATAGTCGTATTGAACTGCATTTTTCACCATTTGCCTAAGTCACAGCACCTGCATGTACGGTTTATCAACCACATAGCCACAAAACATACTCCTTTTACCCATAACCTTCAGGCTTCTCTCATTGGTGTACCCCAAACGCATCCAAGAGCTCATCCATAGAGGAAGTTCGTGCATAACGAGGGCATTCAGTGTTTAATGCGAACAAAATAATGATGCTCGATTGTGGACGAACGACTGGACCCTCAACTGCCTTTCTAATAGTATCGGGCATATTATATGAACTTGCAGGATTTCTATACCCGTTTGAAATGTCGTTAATTGTCCGATTCAGCTCATTGTCACTGCCAAATCTTATCTTTGCCGATTTAATGTAAATTTTTGAAAAAAGAAATCGAAAGGTTATAATCTAGATAGATGCAAAATACGAAATCAATCAAACCAAGATTAAGATTAGGTTGAGTAATTAAAGGGATCCAACTACTAAAAAATGCCTTATTTATCAGCTTGACACATACGTAAGTTGTATTTCAAGAATAAGAAAGATTATCCCGACGATTTGCAGATTAACAAACTCTTTGTCGGGCTCAAGAGTGACCCGCAATATGAGGAACAGCTCAAAATCATGTGACTGCATAATTCCTTATTTAGGTTGATAATCAAATTATGAATCAAATTATGAATCACGCGGTTTGAAAAGTCAAACCAGGATTTGGGGAAGCCAAGCTGATCCGCAGACCAGATCAACCGAACCAAACCTGCTTTTGCCAGTCTCTGTCTTTGGGTAGAGAGATGATACTCAAGGCTCCACCAAACTCGTTTAAAGTATTTGGTACCCTTTGATTAACATAACTAGCCGTTGCTCTCAAATAAGTTTATTATTCTTGTTTTTTTTTAACTTTAGCAATATAGTTGGTTATATTGATGTAGCCTAATGATATTTACCTCTAAATAGGAGAAGAGTTATTTAGGGAAAATTATCCAAGAAGTCATAAATCTATTGTACGGTGGCCAATTTAGTCCTAAACATTTTAATTGGGCCAATTAATCCGAAACTTTTGGACAATTTTCCAAATATAAGCCTTACGGCCTCTTTTGGCCAGAAATCACTGACGTAGACTTTGATTGTCTTACGTGGCATAGCCAGTGCTGACGTGGAGGTTTTTGCAAATAGTTTTAAATTTTTTTCTAAATTGTTTCTTTTTTTTTTCCTTTCCTTTTCTTTCGCTTGTGGCTAGTCTCGGTGATGGCCAACAGCCGGCCACAGGCAAGAGCTATGCTCACCCAAATTTGTGCAAGCGCATGCAGTCCTTGCCAGATCTCAACAAGGGGTGTTCCTCGCTTGTGGCCGGCAAACACAACCATCACCAAGACCGACTAGAGGTGAAAAGGAAAAGAAGAGGAAAAAACAGATTTAGGTATGAACTTTTGCTCACCGTGCAATCGAGTGACTGAACTTTTTTTTTTGTTTAATCAAGTACCTCAAGTTTCAAAATTAATCTCGATGTCAAGCCTACGTTAAATTGAATGCCATGTCACTTGATTCTTGCCGAGGTGAATTACCTAACAGGTCAATTAATCCAACGATTATTCTTGCCGAGGTGTATTTTTAACCTTACTTCTTAGGAAATAATGTCATTTTGAAACAACAATCATGCAACTCCTAATATAAGGTTTTGAAAGGGTTAGCAATAAATCTGAGAGATTCTATGTCAGGCTGACACGCATAGCCCGCAATGGAAGAACCGCATGTTGATGAACTTGAACAATATATGAGGGGAAATATAGAAGAGTTAGCATGAAATTTCTCATTGTATCAAATGCAAAAACTTTTATTGTCCCGCATGGTGCTAAAATTATATACGACAGTTCTTTTGCAAATAATATCTGTTGAAATTATACACGACAGTGAGGACGGGAATGCAATGCTGAAGAGTATGTGGAGGGGCCGTGACATCCGAGCAACCTCGTGCCAAGAATTTGTGTGCACATGACTTCTATTCGCGTGGCCTTTCCGGACCTGTTCAACAAGAAGTTATTCAGATGCAACCGGCGTAGTTTGTCTAGTCCACATTATATGCTGGATCGTGTGAATCTTGCGTGGCCAGAAAATTCGACAGATCACATGCATTAAACTTATGTACTCCGAGTGCAACCAATTATTTGTCCGGTCGATGTCATTTTCGCCCCGAGTGTCCCCTATTGTCATTACACGTGGGCCTTTTTCTATATTTTTGGCTTCTTTTTCAGCACATTAGATCCTTTTTTCTCAAATTTCCAATGTTTCGCTTCTAATTAACACGAATCGAGAATATTCCAGAGTCAATTATATTATCTTAGAATATTTTGACTATCTGATGCCACCAATGTCTATTTATCTATTGCCGCTACGTCGACCATGTATATGATAATAATGAAAGAATCAATGGCGTGTACATACTATATTACAACTGCACATGTCTAATTAAGATAGGTTCACGCAAGATTAACTTAATGAGAATAATAGAATAAACAGAATACAATCGCCCAAAAACAAATTTGGGTATGCAAGATCAAGTTGGGAGTTAATTTCTTGTTTCACGAATCTGTTGTCCTCATCGGAAATGTCCACACAAAGTTCTTATCAGAAAATATAACAATGATGTAACATGGACTTAGCATATGACATTTGCTTATCTTCAAAGGTTCATGGGTCAGTTTCTCTCCCTCGTCAAATTCTGGGACTCTTGGGGAGTAATAGTAAGTCAAAAAACCACTTTGAAAACTCCTTATAAAATTCGAAATTCAACGGGCATTATTTGGAGTGTGCTGAGCTGTGGGATCTTGTCATTTTCGAAAGCCCTTTTGACGGTCTACACCCGTCAAACTTTGACTTACAAGTAAGAGTAGGATGTGTGAACCGAAGAGGTTGCTCACCGTTGACTATAAAGATGCAATACATAACTTTTTCTTATTTTTGCCATTTTCTAAAAGAAATTCCAAACTTTTCCGGGGGAGACATCACTCCTCCTAATTTGTTTTGTCTTGCCAATAACCCCAAACTTGTACTAATAACTTAAAAATACATTATTCTTTCAATATGACCATTGAAATCCGCCGTGATAGCCATCGTGAACATTAATACTGACATGACTATGCTCTCGATCGACATATAAGCATGTGTCTGTTATCACGCCAAATCCGTTTGCTTGGTGTTGTCTACAAATATTGTCACGTCAAATCTTGAATAGCAATTGTGATGAACATATAAAGGAAGGTATTTTCATTTCACGGGTACAAATTTAAAGTGATTGGCAAGATGAATAAAGTTTGAAGTATTCACGTACCATGGGAAAAATTTAGAATTTTTTGTGGAATTATTCGTTTTTTTTTTTTTTGGGTCTATATGGGATTATCTTTTTCGTTTATTTCTTTTTTATTAACCTCCTCTTCTTGTTTCTTGACTTTTTTTTGGTCAAATTCTTGTTTCTTGATAAGTACGGCGACGATGGGGCAAATCTCTCAACAATCTTGATAAGGATAGACGACAACAGCGGCCAATCTTTTTTCTCGAGGAGTTTCAATATTTTATTTTTTTTTTTAATATCACGAAAAATCTCAAATTAGTATACATATGATAAATCTATCCCAAACTAATTTTTTAACTACAAAAAACTCCAAACTGGTACGCCTGTGATAATTTTACCTTCTGCTAGTTTTTGTTAAATTTTACCGTCAAGTTTCTAAGTTGAATGACACGTGGTAGTTTACGAGTGTAACAGTTTTGGATTTTACCTTCCGTTTGTCACAAATGTAGTAGTTTGTGATTTTTAGTGGTATTAATTTAATTTAACGAAAGGTAAATTTATCATAAATGTATCAGTTTGGGATTTTTATTGATTAAAAAATTAGTTTATGGTGAAATTGTCAAATGTGTACCAGTTTAAAGTTTTTGGCGATCAAAAAATTAATTTTTGGTAAATTTATCACGTGTATATCAATGTAAATTTTTTGTGATAATAAATTTTTTTTTCTGGTGTGAGTCCCAGGAAAATAAACCCTTTTTTTAATGAATAGCCTCATTTTGTAAAGTGCTTGATCTTATCCAAAAGGGCGAGAAAGGTCTAGTCTTTGAATATGCTAAAAGCATTATGGGAATATCGGAGCCTTTTCCAAATCAATCAGCGGTCAAAAGAACGTCTGTCATCAGCTGCCATTTCCACAGTAATTTCAGTCCAAAGAATGTGAATGCGCAACCTGTGTGTTGACGATAGGACTCTGGTTAGAGCTAGCTGAACTAGTAGAGGAGATGCACTTTAAACATAGCACGTTGCTATAAAGTGGGAATTATAGATTATAGCCTTTCGATTTCTTTTAATAGAAGATAAATTTATTATAAATATATCAATTTAACGAATAGTAAATTTGTTATAAATGTATCAGTTTAACGGAGGAGATGCACTTTAACGAAGAGTAAATTTATCACAAACATATCAATTTTATCCTGATTGAAGGGTCGAATAATTTTTTATACGACCTAACCCATTTGACAGGTCTACTTCTTTGATGACATTAAACACAGACGAACTCTTATTTAGCGAAAATAGTGTTTTTTCACAAAAAGATGTTTTTCACCTGTACCTTTGTTTTATGTTAGGTAAAAGAGGGACGGTGAAGATTATGAGTCAAGTGGCTGGAGACCCACGAGAGCACAGAATCACGGTCCAAACGGTGACGCAGGTTTTGGTCGCTTTCTAAGGCAAGCGACGCGAGCTTTGGCCTACATATACACTCCCCATCCCCGCACACCAGTTTCGTGTACCTTCTTCCCTCGCTCCTCTCATTTCTTCTCCGCTCGTTTTCAATCTATACATATAATCACACCCAAGAACTCTCTCTCCCTCTTTCTCTCTCTGGAGAAGAAGATGGAGATGGCTGACCAGAAGACCGTGGCTAAAGATGCTGTCTCCAACAACGGCGTCCAACGGAAGTCGATCGAGGACTTTGATCCTCCGGTGAAGCCGCGCCGGAACAAGTACGCCCTCGCCTGCGCCATCTTGGCCTCCATGACCTCCGTTTTGCTCGGTTATGGTCAGTTCCCTCTCTCTCTCTCTCTCTCGATGCGTTCAATGTTGTTACAGCATGGGAAGACTCGTCCTGGTGACCGTCCATGATGTTTGAAACTCTCTAAACCACAAATCTTTGCGATGTCATTTGTGAATTTATTTGCATACAGCGAATCATAATAATAGATCTATTGCAAAAAGTCATTTGTTTAATGGATAGGAAATGAAAAAGAGCAAAAGAAAAACGATAATTTTTCAGTTTTTCGCATATTTGCATATATAGTGAAAAATGGTTTCGTATAGCATCATAATTTTTTTCCCTTTTTGAGCCAACCAACTTAATTTTGAATAAAATCCATCGTGCTTATTATTTATAATATTCTCATCTTATTAATAATATATATAAAAGAACATCAACTTGAAGAAAAAGAGAGGAGAAAAGGTCACAGGTTTTTTATTATTTTTTCATTTTTTTGTAAATAAAATTTTTTTTTAAACTTTGGCAGATATAGGAGTGATGAGCGGAGCGGTGATATACATAAAGAAGGACTTGAAGATAAGCGATGTGCAAGTGGAGGTCTTGACGGGGATCCTCGCCGTGTACTCGCTCCTTGGGTCGGCAATGGCGGGGCGAACCTCCGACTGGATCGGCCGCCGCTACACCATTGTCTTGGCTGGGGCCATCTTCTTCGCTGGGGCCCTCCTCATGGGCTTCGCCCCCAACTATGCCTTCCTCATGTTTGGCCGCTTCGTTGCTGGCATTGGCGTTGGCTACGCCCTCATGATCGCTCCCGTCTATACCGCCGAGGTCTCCCCTGCCTCCTCTCGCGGCTTTCTCACCTCCTTCCCCGAGGTACTCACTCATTTTCTTTTTTGTTCCCCCAATTCGATAGCATCTTTTTCATTTGTCATTAATTTTGTCTTTTCATTGTTGAACACACGTTAATCTTGTTATAGGAAAAATTGAAGTTAGAAAGGTGATTATGTTTTAGGACTTATTTTTCGGGATAAGGACATTAAGAGTGTCATAACTTTCGTACGATAATCACTTGAGTACCATAACTTTTTTTTTGCCCACTTGAATGCTAAAAATTTGAAAAAGTGATTACTTAAGTGCCATCGGCTATTTGATAGCCAAAAATCCAACGTGGATGCTGAAAAATCAGACAACGACGCCAGAAAATCTGACGCGGACAATTTTTATGTTTTTTTTATCATTTTTTTAGTTTTATTTGGCCAATCTAATTTGCAGATGGACACGGTGATGAACTTCATCTTCCCCGTGGTTGGGGTACTGTAGCACTCATCTTCCCCATGGCTGGGGTACAATAGCACTTAGGAATTTTGGCTAGCCGAACCTAAATCCGACGAGGGCTCCGCCACACACCTCGCCGCTAAAGTCTTCCTCCTTGCTCCACTTATCATACTTTATCGAATGTGTTCTTGTATAGTTCCGAGTCTCCCTTCATCCGGAGCTTGGTTTGATGGTGTCGAGTGGGCGCAAGCACACATAAGTGAACGCGCTGGCGATCCTGCCTCGGACAACGCTGATCAGGGCTTGCTCAAGGACAAAGAGGTTCTTAATGAGGGATTGCACTTTGGGGCTGTTTCTTGAGTTAGGTTTGATCGATTTTGAGTAATTAGGAGGGGAATTAGGGTTTTCGAGAGAGAGGTTTGTGGAGGAGAAATTGAAGCCGACGGCGGGATGTGCAGAGGTCTTGGGGTGTCTCGAGGGCGAAGGCGAAATGAGGGAGTTGAATTGACTGAAGAGGCTCGTGAATTTGGATAGAATGGGGTGGTGATTGAAGTGCGGAAATGGGAGGTCAAGAGATGCATAGAGCCTTCCCTCCATTCTTTCTCCCAAGCTTTAACACTCGGTTGCCATGGCTGATCAAGCTTCAAGCTCACGGCGGAACATCTTTGCCTAGTTGCAGAAAATGGGGGAGCAGCTGATCGGTTGTTTGTTGGCGAGAACTTGTTCCCTCTGACCTCTGACTTTTGGCAACTCCATCTTTGTTTCACTCGCGGTGGCCATTGTGGCTTGAAACTCCGGCGGCCATGGCCGGCTGAAGCTTAAAGCTTGAGTGGCCATGGTAGCCCCTCTCTCTCCCTGAGTATTTCTTTTTCTTTCTTTTTCTCCCTTCATGTTTTTTGTCTCTTTTCTTTTATGTTACATGACGTGGCAATAAATTCATCCTTTTTTTAAAAAAAAATTCCACGTAGAGATGAAAAATTAAATAAAAAATTCACGATAAGATGATTTGTCGGAAGTAACACTCAAATGATCTAGTTTCGCCGAAAATGACACTCAAATAATCTATTTTACTCCGATGTAATACTTAAGTGAGCGAAAAAAAGAATTATGATACTCATAATGTCTTTATCCCTTTATTTTTCTTATCTAGAACTTTTTTTTATTACGGCCACCAACCAGTATGAATGGACGTCATTTCAATGATTCAGGTGTTCATCAACGCCGGCATCCTCCTTGGCTATATCTCTAACTATGCCTTCTCGAAGCTTCGCCTCAACCTCGGGTGGCGTATGATGCTCGGTGTGGGAGCAATCCCCTCGGTCCTTCTTGCGCTCGTCATCCTCATCATGCCGGAGTCCCCCCGATGGCTCATCATGCAAGGCCGCCTTCGCAGCGCAAAGCATGTCCTAGCCAGGACGTCCGACTCCAAGGAGGAGGCTGCGCTCCGGCTTGACGACATCAAGGAGGCTGCTGGCATCCCTGACGAGTGTAACGAAGATGTTGTCAAGGTCACCAAGCGGAGCACTGGGGAAGGCGTGTGGCGTGATCTCCTCCTCCACCCAACCCAATCCGTTCGCCACATCCTCATATGCACTGTCGGCATCCACTTCTTCCAACAAGCCTCTGGCATCGAAGCCGTCGTCCTCTACAGCCCTCGCATCTTCGAGAAGGCCGGCATCACCTCTTCCGACAAAATGCTCATCGCCACCATCGCTGTCGGCTTCGTAAAGACAATGTTCATCCTCGTTGCCACCTTCCTCCTTGACCGAGTCGGAAGGCGGCCGTTGTTGTTGAGTAGCGTTGGTGGGATGATCGTCTCTCTCGCCTCTCTCGGAATGTGCCTCACCATCATTGACCACAGACGCACGAAACTCATGTGGGCTATTGTTATGTGCATTGTGTCAGTGTTGTCCTACGTGGCCTTCTTCTCTATCGGAACGGGGCCAGTCACGTGGGTGTACAGCTCAGAGATCTTCCCGCTGAGACTGCGTGCACAGGGGTGTGCAATCGGTGTCGGCATGAACCGGGTGACAAGTGGAGTGTTAGCGATGACGTTCCTATCACTGTATAAGGCGATCACCATCGGCGGGGCCTTTTTCTTGTTCATGGGGATCGCATGCGCCGCGTGGGTGTTTTTCTACACGTTTATGCCAGAGACGCGGGGGCATACGCTGGAGGAGATGGGGCAGTTTTTCGGTAAATACACACAGTGGAGGTCCGTGGCGAGGGAGTTGGAGATGCAAAAGAGCAAAGCGGTGGTCAATGGCGACGGAGGTAGTGGCGAGGCGCAGTTAGAGAAATGATTATAAGGTAGGGAGTACCTGATAGATATGAATGCCCTTGTTAGGGTTTTTAGAGTAATTATACGTAATGTGAATTGGTTGATGATTGCTGACCATGGACAACGAGGAAAAGGGTTGCTTCTTGTTTGACATTTTTAAGAAACATAAACGAATTACTACGATGAATTTTAAAAGAAGAAGCCAAGAGAAATTCCTTGGGATATTTAATTCCCGTTGGAATAAGAAATCCACCCTTTTTCCTTTGATACAGTGGTCGGTACTTTTCACCTACAATTTGGATCTTTACTTAAAAAGGTTACCAAGGTTATTGTCTAGACTTATTATGTCAAAATCGAATTAATCATGAATCGATGGATCTGGAAGAACATCATTTTTCACTCATTTCATTTAGCACTGATTATTATTAACACATGATTTTTGGCCTATTTTTAAAATTTCCTAAAAAATTACAAATTAGGGTTATGAACCTTGGCCATGCTTAGGAACCTATTTATAAACTAAAAATTTTTTAGAATTTTTCCTTATTTTCTTTTGGCCAAAATGAGTGAAAAATCAATAAAAATACCAAATGGAGATAAAAAAAAAAAATTCCATAAAAAATAGGCATTAGTCTTTTTTTAAATCCAATTTCATCATTACAGTATCAATTTTGGAAAATTTCAATTAGGGATATGTTTTTCCCAAAATTGGGCAAATTCACACCCAAAATTGAATCAAAAATTCAATTGAGTCATTTCTAGTCATTTTTAGTCCATAGTGTCTGCATAACAAATGATTTAGGGATCTTGACATGCATATTGGTTAGTCCAATTTTACAATTTAACAAAATAATTAAAAAAACTCCAAAAATCAATTGAAAATTAGGGATTTTAAGCCCAAATTAGGGATCTTAGTCAATTCGAAATTGTCGAATCAAGGTAGCAACATTCCTAGGGTTAATCAATCATGGATAATCCAATTTTGGCATCAATTTTGCTCAATCAGATCATCTTAATATTGAATTGAACATAAGCCCTATTAACCTAAGTTCAAAAAGTGGGAATTTTGGATTTAATTGTGATGAAAATCAATACGAATCCCAGATTTGGATGCAAAATCTACCAAGGAATTCAATTTTGGGGTTAAAATTGAAAAATGAGGATAAAATCAGGTCAAATTCGCAAATTTAGCTAAACCCGGGTTTGCCGGGTCTGTTGGACTGATTTGACCCAACCTGGGTTAGCCATCTTCTTCACCCGACTCGACCATAACCTAAAAAATTTGGAAAAAATTATCTTGGGCCCGCCTATTCACTACCTTACTTGGGCTAATTAAGCACATGTTAAACAAAGGTAATAGTTGGAGAATCTCCAGCTAGCATCAGAAATTCGTTATAACGAACTTGAAGGTCGGTAGAAACAAGATTTGGGTGAGAAATCGAGCTGGAAAAGGGTAAGAAGATTATTATCCAAAGGGACCAATAGTTCGACAAAATTACAGAGAGAGAGAGAGAGAGAGAGAGAGATCGTGCTTGAGGGTGAGACGAGACCTCCAAGACCGAGTGATCGGCGCTTTTCCGATCGGAAAAGCACCGTCAAATCGGTCCCGACGATAGGTTTCCTCACCGGAGGACCTGTTATAGTTCTAATCGTCGTGACCTGAAAATAGGTTTCGACCGACGTGTCCTAAACTTTCCCCGCAAGTTGGCAATCTCCATCTTGAAGAACAACAATTAGGGAATAGCTCCATGGTCACCGATTAATTCGAAAATTCGGATTTGAGCCTCACTGAAGCAGTTAAAGTCGGCTCTTAGTCACGGTTTTCACAAAATTGTAGATTTGATGTTTGAACTCTACTGTGTTAAATCCTGCAATTCTAGGCCTTTTAATGTCTAAGATGAGCTCCTTATCACATATTTTATTGTTTGATTGCATTTTGGATGGTTAAACCTACATAAACTGAGTTGGCCTGTCTAAGAGAATGTTTGCCGGAGTGCCATTTGCAGTTTAAACCACACAAATTAATAATCCTCGACTTTGTTTGATTCTTTGTTAGTTGTTTTGATCACTGTAGACGGCTAGAGCAAATTGTATGTTGACATGAAGGCCTGAAAAGCATAATTTGATTCGGTTTTACGTTAGGACCTTTGAGGTCATTTTTTGCCGGCCAGTGGCGGTTTAACAACGAATCAGTGGATTAAGGCTAGTAGAGGATAACATAAACTACACACTAAACCAATCAAAACGGTAAAAAGGTCGCTGGAAGCTCGTCGGAGCTTGGCCTAAACGAGCGGCCTCGAGAACATTAACCCATGATTCTTGCCCAC